>VRLP01008708.1:0-15630 GCA_009660295.1 Lophius piscatorius
GACGCACAGAGGACGTTAGTAGCCGTTATTTTCATGGAAATGATGCCGAGAAAAAAAGCTATCAAACACAGAAAGTGATCAACAGCGGCTTTTGGTGAAAGTGACTCGGGGACAGTGATGAACGAGACGGATAAACAAACTGACATCAAAGATGAACAAACAGAAACGGACATAAACGATGAAACAAACAGATACAGAAATCTCCGGGTGATGGTACACTTGCAGCAACAGGTAGGCGGACCGTCACCAGACTCGGTAGAATTGTTACAAATACAATTTCAAATACAGAATAATAGATACAAATACGGATATATATCCAAAAGGTTTGCCGGTGACCAACAATAAAAGGTATACTTGTCGGTTAATAGTATTGCAGGCTGTAGAACTCTGATGGAAAAGCGGCGAACAGACAACGCCAGCGTCCTCTCCCAAAATATAAACTGCCATCTGTTGCTTGTATCTTGTTGTTTGCAGCTAATAGCCACATCCAATGCAGATTTATAACTAATATTTCGCTTGATGTAAGTTGCAATTTCCATTACTGGTACAAGGATTTAATATGATTAAACGTTCACTTAAAATATTTAATTTGATACTAACACATGCCACATACAATGTTAAAACAAGCAATATGCGCCTGCCAAGATCCATGAAGTCTTTGCATGCCACCTTCTGCACCAATTTATTTAAAATATCACTTATGCTACTTATTGTCGTGGCTGAACCGCGGCTCCCATATCATTCCTCTGTGTGTATGTAAGGCTGTGGGTGAAGCCTGACAGTGGGTCTGGTTTTGCCTCCAATTCTCTCATCTGCAGCATAAGAAATCCTGCTCTCCCATCATCTCTTGCAAGATAATTCTGCAACCATATTATATTGGCCACTCACATTATTGCATGTTTATAAGTATTAATAGTGATTTTTCATGTGAAAACATTTTTGCGAATTACATATTTTTCCCTGTTTTCAGGAAACCAGTATCAACTACTTGCCTGCTCTGCCACTCCTACTCCTCCAAACCCACCTCAAAGACATATATCCAGCTGGCAATCCCCACCACCATCGGCCCCCATTTCTCCAATGCCACTCACTCTTAGTGTGAATGATTTCAACCTGACCTAACCTGATTCATCTCTGAGCCGCTAAAATCATCTAGGACATCTAGAAACTCCCTCTATGGTCTTCCTCCTTTTCTCCTGCCTGGCAGCTCCATCTCCAACATCCTTCGACCGATAGATCCAATATCTCTCCTCTACATATGTCCAAGTGAATCCGGCCTCTCTTACTTTGTCTCCAAGAAATCTAACCTGACCTGTCCCTCTAATATGAACTTGTTCATCCTTATCACTCCCAAAGAAAATCTTAACATTTTCAACTTTGCCACCTCCAGTCCCGCCTCTGTCTTTTAGTCAGTACCACTGTCTCTAAACGACAGATAGATATGGTTTGCATTATAATTGACTGTCTGATGAAGGAGTTGAGCATTTACTTGATATTATATGTTGATGATATTGAATTGTAATCCCGTGGGGACATCACAAAAGAAGCTCAAATAGTGTAATGTGTAAAGCATTCTTTATATTTCACCACCTTGCTGTCATGTAGCTCTTTTTCATTTGCTTGACAGTTTTTTTGTTTTTTTTTGGAGTTATGATGTCATGATATATGGATACCATGAAAAGAAATACACCTTTTAACAAGACTTTTTTACTTTAGTGGAGCATGGTGTGTTGATCTCAAAGTTTGGAAGGTTTGTCAGAGGAAAGGTCAGTAGAGTTAATGCTGACAATTTGACAGCCCACTGATAGGCTGGCTTTGTGGAGAAGTTCTCTGTGCAATTTATGTATTGATTGCACTGTTCAGCAAGTTTATATGCAATCAAATGAAGTCCAGCTTGGGGATTTTTTGTTTCAAATCACAGCAAACATGAAGCACATCTGAAGACCGTAAGCTACATGAAACTGAAATAAACTGCTGAACAAGTGTTTTAACTGAACATTTTCACATTTTCTACGTTAGCATAGGTACTGTTTGCTTATCCCCAAATTTCATTAGAAGTGCTAGTGACAAATACAAACACCTCTCATCTTGCCGAACAGCTTTTCATGTAAAATAAGACAAAAGGTGGAAACGAAGGACATTAATTCAATTGATTGATTTATTTCTTATAAGTAAGTGGATAATATGTAATAGATTAGGAAATTTTTACAATTGAGACTATTCTAAGATAAGATAAGATAAGATAAGATAAGATAAACCTTTATTAGTCCCACAACGGGGAAATTGCAGGGTTACAGCGGCAAGAGCATGTTACAGAATAACATTAGGTACAATTATTGGGTGGGAGATTTTGTCCCGAAGAGATGACAGCTTGGCCATCAGTCTCCCAACTCCTGCACTGGGTGGTACTTGTACGAGGTGACCATCTCAATGTCCATTCCCTGGATGTTCACCGGGGGATGTGCCTGCGGAAGTCCATCACCAGTTCCTTCGTCTTTCCCGCGTTGATCTGGAGGTGGTTCCACTGGCACCAGTGCATGAAGTCCTGCGTCAGTCGTCTGTACTCCTTGTTTTCCCGGTCTGCGATGAGACCGACGATTGCGGAGTCATCAGAGAACTTCTGCAGGTGACACGTGGGTGAGTTGTAGGAGAGGTCTGCAGTGTAGAGCGTGAAGAGGAACGGAGCCAAGACCGTTCCCTGTGGGGCCCCCATACTGCAGACAACCACGTCTGACACACAGTCCTGAGTCCTCACATACCGTGGACGGTTGGTCAGGTAGTCCAGGATCCAGGATGCGAGGTGGTCATCCACTCCGGTCAGTTCCAGTTTGTCCCTCAGAAGCATGGGCTGGATGGTGTTGAGAGCACTGGAGAAATCAAAGAATGTGATCCTCACGGTGCTTCCAGGCTTCTCCTTCTCCTTCTGTAACTTGATATCAAAATATCTGGGCACAGATAGATAGAAGATGCCTCCACAATCCGAATTACTCCTCCACATGCATCTACAGGGTCCCTATCTCAAGAGTCAAACAATTCAGTATCCACTCTTTCCCATAGCAGCAATTATACCATCATATTGTCATCTTCTGAGTTCTGCTACTGCTCTAAGCCAGAAGTCTTTGTTGCACCGCGGCTCATATAGTCAAAAGATGCTGCTCCTTAAATGCAATAACTATATCAACCTGAATGGAAGTTTCTTATCTGAAAATAATCTATAAAATATGAAAAACAAAATTTAGTGTGTCAACCTTTTACTCATGGTATCATTCAGGTATATCGGGTTTGATTAAAAAATTATTTCAAAGGCAAGCAATAAAGACATTAACCCATTAATTACAATTTCTTTCAATCATTTAATTTTCTTCGAATAAATACAAAATTCACATCACAATCTTAAACATCCTCTTAATCAGGAGTGTTAACCAAAGTTCATCAACATCAACTCATGAATCAGTCTATTGTTCTATGAAATTAGTCTTTATAATCAAGGAAGGCTTCAAATGGTGTATGTGTGTGTTTGTGAGTGAGTTTGTGTGTTTTAACGGTTCAATCTTCAATGTTATGGATAAGGAGTTCATTTTGTTGGGAGGGGAATATATGTAAGGAAGCAGTATTCTTCAACTTTAGGAGCTTCAAGATTCACCAATCATCAAAATCAATGTCCAAGTAGCAAAAAGAAAAGCCCAAAAACCTGCTCTGGATGTATGCCAGAAACTGTCCTCTGGGTATCTAAGAGCATTCCTCCTTCAACCTAAAGTTAGCTGCGACATCAAAATATGGATCCAAATTAATTATTTTGATACTTTTTAAGGAGATTGGTTCTGACACTACCTCCTTACACAGACTACCTGGCCTGTATAGCCCTGTCTTCTTTCTGCTCAGTCACACACTCTCACAGTTGAGACACATCCTCTCACCACTGCTGTGCCTATCCAACTCCCTCACAGCTACCACCCTCTCTTTTATCCACTATGCAGGAAAGGAGCAATCAGCAGTTTTTGTCTGACTGCTACACATCTCTTACCCCAAAAAACAGATCTAAATATTATTAAAGGCCCAAACTCACCATGTTTCATGAAAATCTGTGAAGTAGTTTTTTGTGTAATTCTCCAAGCAAACAAAAACAGGGAAAAAAGCTGGCTGAGGTTAACTAGGCCTATGCTGTTGTCCCCTGAAATATATCCCTGAAAAGCCCCAATCCCCTGATTTATACAATCAGATCCCCCTTGCAATCCTGGAGTGGGGCAGTTGCAGCATAAGCAGAACAGAGGGGAGATATGGGAAATTTAAAGTTTATAAACACTGCCAAATCTGGAGGGCGATCTTGGTAAATGATTGCGGAGGGTGTGGCAGGTCAAATGAGTAAGCAGAGCAGCTCGAGTTTACTGCTTGAACTAGCTTGCAGAAGTCTCTCCATTTACTACAATTTGCACATAACAAGAGATTTTAATTAAACCTTTGTTCAGTTTACTCAATAAAGCTAATGAGCAATCACTTAGAAATCATCCCCAGTAGAAATATTGAACATTTCTATGATTTAATTTATGTGTAATTTAACCTTGAAAAGTGGTGAGTCATTTCTTCATTTTGAAAACACAGCAATTCTCTACTTAAATGTAATGGACGCAATAGGGAAACAGAATCCTGCATATCTGTGAAGCCATCATTGGCCATGACTCCTCATTGGAGATGTGTGCAATGAAACATTAACATGTTCTTCCAGATACAATACAGTGTTATATAGCTGATCCCTACTCACATGGAGGTGCACACCTTATGTTAGACAGTAGAACAGTGAATTCTTCCCTCTCTAACACTGCCTTCCCCGACTGCAGCTGAAAAGAATCTTGAAATAGGAAAACATATATACCAATAGGAAATGTATCCAATACCATGACCAATTGATAATAGGGCAAGATGGTATCTGTGTAATGGAGCCTGTCTGTTTGTTAACCCCAAGTCATGTAACTGCTTTTGAGTCTTTAATCCAGTGGGTTTGTGGAGACGCACACCTCTGAGGACCTACGAGGACAATTTTACATTAGTCATTCAACAAGTTGAAACAACTGACTGCATAACAGGGTGAGATGTTTGAAAACTAACCAGATGGTCCTGAGGGAACTGGCTACCGCATCCTGTCCATCATGCGTCTATACCTTAGCTCAGTTTTTATTCTGTTTCTCTGTGCATGACTCATAGATCTGAAAGAGCATTATGTGCCCCAGAGGAGAGCGGATGGAGGCACGGATTTTATAACCCTGGCTCTGGTGCCTACTTGATTATGCCAGAGATACACCTGCTCTTGACCTAATTTTCTTTAACGTCTGTTGGAGGTTTTTAAGTTAACGAAACAATCATGTGTTACTATGGCCCTCTCATAACCTGCTAGTGCAGTCTTGCGGCAGATAGCAGATTCACTTCATGTGGGAACAGTATTATCAGTGTGGCTTGGCTTTTCTAAAGTAGTTGAATGAATTTCTGAAGGGTGACGTGTGAGGACAGCATACAGTGCCCTGGCACTGTCCCGGTGATAAACAGGGCTTTTTAGTCATGGTGAACAAACTTCTGTGTTGCGTTTATTATACTGTCTTATCGTCTCACATCAAGGTTTAGGTGAGTCAGAGGGAACATTGTACGATATTACATCACATACTGGGTTACTTTACTGACATAATAGCTCATATGCATAAGTCTATTTGGTTATTTAAGTGACCTACTGTATTATTACAGATGCAGTCAGCTGTCCTTTGTTAGCCTATTCATTAATATGAAACTTTTGATATGCTTCACGGATATTGGTATTTATAAGGCTACTGGAGCAGAATGAACTACACAGTGGTATCTACTTTGATTGCATTTAAAATTTGGTACTCAATCAAGCAATCAAGTGAAGAATGTTTAATTGAGACCTAAAGCCAACAAAACTTACTTTACTCAAATTGGTTTACTTTTTTTGGGAGGGGCTTTTCGGATAGGGATGTATGTAAACATGAAAATCACTAATAAATTCCATTGAAACATAATAAACTCCAATGCAACATAATATTATTGTTACAAAAGAGGGGGCTATATAATTAATCAGGTCTATACTGTCATCCCCAACAGCAAGGGGTATAGTCCCAAAAGTCCCCAACCCCCTGTGCTATACAAGCAATCCCCCTGATTGTGCACCTCTGATAAAACATGAAGTTATGTCGAAAACAAATTGTTTTTATGTAAATAAAAAAACACCCAAAAAAGACGATATTTACGAAGTTGTTGAGTCCAATTCAAAAGGCTGCGCCACCCTCGACAAGCCATATTTCTATTTCTTTCTCGATGTTCAATGATGTAAAAGTCTGCCCATTATGCAGTACGCACAAAACACTTCTCGATCTGTCAAATCGCACGTTATGTTTTATTTTCTCCCTCACCCCTTGTTATTATGTCTGTTTCTCCTTCACCTTCCCCCGTTTATGTTCTGCCTACTTAATGCAGCTGACAGGATTCTTATCTCATCATATTAACACATTGTTTAGCCCACAGCATCCACAACACTTGCGTACGTGCGCACACTTACATTTATTTTCTTCACTCAGATTCCCACACAGTTACTCGCATACATGTATAACACACACAAGCACAAGCAAACCCATAGCATTTGCTCATATAGGCTCCCATACAAACGCACACACACGCTCATACACACACCCACACATTTGTACAGTTTTTTACGCACACTCACACACACACATATCACCACTGCTGATGCAGGCTCCCATGTGTACACACATCAACTCTGCAGTCAGTTTCCCCACACACACACACACAAGCACAAGCTCACACACACACACACAAACAGTTGTTCGCACACACAGACCATATATTTAACCAACTATGACCACAATCAGGTATGTCACTTAGAATCTGTGGGAGTTGGCTCAAACGATAAGAGACATAAAAAATTTTATCAGCTGAATGACTTAGAAGCAGACATTGTCTTAATACAGGAGACTCACACATCACAGACAGTAGTTCATAAACTTTACTCTACACAATTCCCTCACACTTACCGAGCTAGCTATGACTCCAAACAAAAAGGTGTTGCCATTATAATCAATATGAAAATACATTTTACTCACAAGAGCACTATTACTGACCCAGAAGGTATATTTATAATAATTAATATATCAGTTCATAGCACAGATTTATGCAATGCAAATGTGTATGGCTCAAATGTTGATGACTCCTCCTTCTTCGCCTCAATGTCCGCACCCTCATTGACAGCACTTATAGTAGGAAGGGACACAACTTTGTGACCCAGAGCTTGATTGGCATAGCACCGCAGGTGTGGATTTAAGTGTATCCACAGACACACTAAAACAATACATGAGTGATTTTGGTCTTTGCAATGCTTGGTGCCCCTGTCACCCCACTCTCAGGGAATACACCTACTTCTCCCAGGTTGCACCACTCATATTCCCGTATAGGCTACTTCATAACCAGAAGCACAATCATGAGCGACATCTCAGAAACCCGGATTAACCCTTCACTATCAGCGACCACGCACTACTCTATCTCTGTTGGACTAGAAAAACAGTCACACCACCGACTAGAAAATTTGAGATTTAATACATCATTGCTTAAAGACCCAGACTTAAATAGTTAAGTCTAAATAGTTTAGTGGAGTTTAGTAAGATAGTGGACACTATTTCTGGGGATTAATGACCAGCCGGGAACTTCACCATTTCTTCTTTAGGGGGCAGGAAAGGCAGTCATGCGAGGTAAAATAATCTATTTTTCCTCATAAGAAAAAAAAGAAAGATTATTGGAATCTGAATTATAACACAGAATTAAAACTTTGAAGACTGCTTATTCAGCCTTTCAAGATGAATGTATCCTAGGGGAGTTAAGAAAATTAAAACTCAAACTGAGTGAACTATATAAAAAAGTTCAGTTACAGTTGCAGAGACTACGCTTGGAGAACTTTGAACATAGCAAGAAAGCTAGCTAACCATATAATCAACTAAATCTAAATAAATAAAAGACAAAATACCCTCCATTAAGAATTCAGCAGGAAAATATCTCATATGCCTGAAGAAATAAATAAAACCTTTAGAGATTTCTAGAAAATCTAATTATATGCAGAAACAGCATTCAATAGGGTTAATTGGAAATTCCTCTTTGCCACGTTACATACATTTGGATTTTGAAATTCCTTCATATCCTGGACCAGAATATTATTTAGACCGCTCACCGCCTCTGCAAGGACAAATTATATAATCTCTCCGAGCTTCGGTCTTAAAAGGAGCACCAGGCAAGGTTGTCCACTCTCTCCTTCACTTTTTGACATATTTATCGAACCATAAGCAGAAACAATCTGGCAAAATAAAAACATTAAAGAGATTAATTTAGCAAAATTGTGTCAGAAGATAAGCCTCTATGCTGATGATGGACTACTTTTCCTCCAAAACTCACAACTTCTCTTTCTGAAACAACTGAACTCCTAGAAAAAATTCTCATCCATCTCAGACTACTCTATTAATTTCACCAAATCCAGTGTACTACCCATCAATTCCGATTATCAGAATACGTAATCTACTCCGCTACAGTCAGGAAACATCAGATATTTAGGCATTAATATATCCTCCAGGCTGTCAGACCTGACACGACTAAACTACACCCCACTTCTCAAATCGATAGAAAATACCTCATGGGGTGGGGGACCTTGCCCATGTCACTCATGGAAAGAGTCACTCCAATTAAAATGATGATCCTCCCAAAAATGAATTGTCTTTTCTCAATTATCAACCACCATGTATTCATTTGAATACAGTTAAACAAAACAATGATCTTGATGGATTAGAACTCCCAAACTTTTTACATTTCTTTCTTGCCTACATATTGCAATATATCTAATTGATGTAGAACAAACATTCTGCATTCCAATCTCAGCCCTGCCATTCATCAGTTCCACTGTCAAACGTTATAGCTGCTTTGAAAGCATTAATATAAGCTCCTTGACAGCCTCGTGGGAATTTCTTAGGATAACTAGGTCTTCACTTATCCCATACAGACTTACACCAATCTGGAACAATCAGGATATCCTGCAAAACAAAAAAATTATTATCTTCTCCCCTTGGTATGATAAAGGCATAAGAAATCTTTAAAATTACCAAATGCACCAACCTACAGCTCATACAGTAAAACATTTTTCACAGGACACATTACACAGGACAGAGGATATTCAGAAAGGATCTCTCACAATCAAACATTTTCAAATTTGCTCAGTTCCTTAAAAGTTTGTATTTGTATGAGTCTAGCTGAGGTTAGAATTCCCGCTAATGATCCAAACATTTTCATCAACACTTTAAGCATTTCATCCAGCCTTCATCATTTTGCATCTAAAGATTTTGTGACAAAAAACACAAATAAGTAAGACAGCAATACTCACAACATTTTGTCACCTCATTACCATATGATTTAATTTTCCGTGCTGCTGCTAGTGAGTGCATCTGCTCTGATGTCGAATATTTAAATAGTCGGGGATGCTATGGAATCTCCATTCTGCGTCCGCCACCAATGCGTCTGAGCAGATCCTTTGTGTAAGCGTGATAACACAAAGACCATATATCACTATATCACCTTTTCAAATTAAAACCAATATAGACCTTAGTGTGACGAGCTGGAGTGTTTTTAGAAAAATGTTGTTGTATATTTCTGACACTAGGGGGAGCTCTATCGACAAAATTGTCCGGCCATAATTTATCAACCATTAGTCGTATTTGGTGTGTTTAGAGATCTATCTTGTTAGTATCGTATTTCACTCTATTAGTTGATATTTAGCTCACTAGAGTTAGTTTTTTATGAAAAACACAGTTTTTTAGATAGATGTCCTGGAATTGATCTATCTAAAATAGAACCAATGGTTAGAAAATGATATCTTGTAAGAATCCTATTTTACTCTAGTATTTCATATTTAACTCATTAGAGGGAGCATTTTTCATGAAAAACGCTGTTTCCTGTACATAACTCACCAACTATTTCATGGATGATTTTCAAACTTCTTATCTAAATAAAGTTTGTTGAAGGAAGGACCTGGTTGATTTTAGGAAGTCAGCTGGTCCGATTTTGTCCGAATGTGGTGCATGGGTGCCGACTTGAGGATATCTATCTTTCATATATCATATGTTAAACTAAAGTTCACTACGAGACGAGACAATACCAGACTTTCATGAATAACTCTTATGGATTATTTCAAACCTTAAACCCCAATAGACCGCATAGAGTGCGAAAAAGAACTACACTTATTTTGGGAAAGATTGGATGTATATTTCTGACACTAGGGGAAGCTTTATCTCTGAAAGTTTTTGAAGACATAATTTCTCAACCGTTGCTCCGATACCAAGGTCCAAACTTGGCGCTTATGAATCTGTCTGTTAAAACTTGTTTCCCGGTCACAATTCCTCCACAGTGGTGCTATGGGTTGGCTGAGCAAAAATTTAAGGAGGGAAGGAGAATATAGGAAAATGAGAAAATATACCAAATTTTTACACACTGGACAATCAATAAAGCAAACTTGATTTACAACAAAAAAACTAATGAATTCATATGAAATTTGAAAAATCTCCAAAATCTCTACTCTGATTTAGAGAGTAAAAATGAACAAAATTCATTGTTCATTTTTACTCTGAATTGTTCATTCAGAGTAAAAATGAACAAAATCAACAAGATGACAAATATAGGGAGGAAGAAATGGACCTGAATTTAAGAGTAAGAAATACATTGTGAACAGTTGTGAAAATTCAACAAAAAGACCTGTCTGGGATGACAACAAGGGTATTTCCCCGCAAGTCCCCAATCCCGTGCGATGTATAAGCAATCCCCCTGCTTAAACTGCTTAAATATCAAGTTATGTACAAAACAGTGTTTTTGTAAAGAAGGCTCTGGCTAGTGAGTAAAATATGAAAATCCTTAAGTTGATTCATATGCAGAAAGTTTGAACTAAATCAGACCAACAGTAAGGAAGTTATTTTCAAAAAAAAGTTCACCTTAGAGAGAAAAATTAACTATTAGAGTAAATCACAATATGAACGAGATAGACTCATATGCACCAAATATGGACTAAATTAACTTTTTACTTGTACATCAGCATTAATGATTTTGTAACTAAACGGTGGACAACTAGAATTCTTTAGGGGATAAATAAAGTACATTGAATACAGAGTCGGCAGCTGTCATTTAAAGGGCAATGGTATTCGCAAAATATAAAATGGACACCAGAATATCGACTGGATCACCAGGCATTTCTGCCTGTCGTGGAGAAACACCTTCATCCTGCAAACGCTACATCAAACTGATCCATTTTGACTGTAATCAATAATAGGATGTTGGATATTTGGTTCATAGGGAGGAAATAGCTGTTTTGCTGCCACTGTGTTGCCGCCAGAGTGCAATTTATCGTGCATAATCAAATGCGGCTTTAACAATCATAGCCCCTTGACTATCAGCTCTTCCCTACAGTGATATTTGTGAGCCAGTTCCTATGAGCACACTGGATGAGTCACATTGTGAAAATCTTCCCAGAGGTTCAGTGATTGTATAATTGATCCTGTCTCCTGTTTCCTTCTTAATGATTATCACCAAGTTGCTAAACCCAGAGGCACACCTGCTGTTAACTGTTTAACAATTACATCTTTGTCACTCACAGGCTCAGCTGATTGCCAAGGGGAGTCGAAAAGCGCCCTCTCGAGTCACCTATTAACTGAATGCAACTGATTCCTGATTCCAGACCCCTTTTTTTCGTTTTCAAATTTAGCTCTTTAAAGAGCAATGAATTATTAAGCCAAATCTTCCAAAACTAGTTGTATTGTATTCCATGGCAGCTTTCCTCTTCTAAACCTAAACCTTGTGTTCAGAGCCATGTGTTCTGAGGGGAGAAACAAAGCAATGAATTGATAATCTTGCCTCCAGCAGTGTTTCAGTAGTGCCATATGTGTTCTAACAGCCTGTGGGATGAGACGTGGGGGCTCTGAAGCTTAAAATAGGGTAAGGCTCCTCTGATAACAGAAGCCAGAAACTGGAAAGTCAGATAATGGGACAACAGGAGCAATAGTCAGATTCACATCAAAACTGCAGATGCTGTATGTATGCATGTATGTGACCAGGATCTGGTCACATACATGCATATATACAGCATCTGCAGTTTTGATATGAGAGATTGCCTCTATGGAAATTTGTTTTCAAGAAGACATGAAACTCAGAGACACATTTTCAGAAGTCTCGTTAACCAATAGTATATCCTCATTTATTTTGTTCAAAAAAATTCCTTTTGTTATGGTTTTTTACACGTACATCATTAATACAGAATTGACTAAGTTTAAATGAACAATTTTCAGGTAGTGTCGAACCGAGGCTCTGAACTTGTTAGCAATATAGTTTGGAAGATTTAATTCTTAATGTTAATGAGATTCTGCTTATTCTTTTTTTATGTGCAATAACCAACATACTTATACAATATAATTGCATTGAATATATTATATATAGTATGTTGACATGTTTTAAATATTAAATATTAGCTTAAACGTATTCTATACCTTTTAATTTCAATTCAGCAGCTGTTTCTTTCTTTGTCCCCCTGTTACCCGAATGTAGTCAGTGCAAACAGAGTGGGAGCATTGTGGCCTTTTATGTCTGTTTGGTGTGGTAAAAAATAATGTTTTATGTCGCTTTCATGAGATTTCAATAAGAACCCAATTTGCATGTTTATGCTGGACATTCAGTGTAATAAAGGTGATCTAAAAATGTTCTTTGCATTTATGCAACAATATTATAACTGGGATAGCAATATTGTTATCACTCTACATCATATAAAGGAACAGGAAATAAATGCAGAAAAGTTGATTCAAAATTAAATTATGTTCAGAAAGGCTAATATTGGTAGAAGAGAACAAATTTAAAATCAAATTTTTACCTTTGGAATATTCATTTTTGCCCTTGTTATATCTCTGCAATAATAAACTTACTCCATACTGTAAAATATTTCTAACACCAAAATATTTCCAATCTAATGGGGGTTGGGGAAAAAGTAAAATTTAGTCACTTATTCTCCTGATCTATAACTAGCTTTATCCTAATATTAAAAGATGACATAACTGATAAGGTTACATAAATCGCTAGTCGCTAGTCATCAATTGGTTTTAAGAAAAACTTGGCCTATGCTGTCGTCTTTGAGAGCAATGATGTTATCTGAAAAGTCCTCGATCCCCTGCGTTGTGGAAGCAAACCCCCTTATTGAAATACTAAAATTAAATATCAAGTTATGTGCACCAAATTTTGTCTAAATGAGATCACTGGTTGAGAAATTGTGGCGCAGCAATTCTTGCAGATAAAGCTCCCCCTAGTGTCAGAAATATACAACCCACCTTCCCAATAAATTATTCATGAAATTTATCAATCAGAAATACTACCTCCTCACCCTCCTAGGTCTCCTTTCTTCTCACGATGCTTAAATCATTACCTCCCTCAATCTTAGTATCAGTACTTTTTCTCAGTCTCAATGGTAACAGTTGTACTCAATCAGATACCCTCATGCATCCAATCACTGTCTCACCAGCTTGCTTAACCTTTCCCCAGTAGCCTCATCCATCCCATCACTAAGTTTCATCAGCCATCACCACCACTGTCCACATTCCAAGGGGGGATATTCTGTGCCGCTGACCAGAGCGGAGACCCTTCGATCTTATTCTCCCAAAGAAGTCTGGGTGCGGGATACTTCAATCATGTCAAATCATTTATTGTAATTAATCACTCAACTTTTTCATTCCTACTAATCTCTTATTAAAGTAGTTATAAGGTGTGCCCCAGGAAACCAATTATTCATAAGGAAAAAGCTCACCCTAGTGAATAATGAATGAACTACTATAATAAAATATTATATGACAAGATGAATCTCCTTGAGTTAAATCATATGCACCAAATTTTGACTAAATCAGACCAACAACTTGAAAGTTAGGTCTGAAGAACTGTTTTTCTTAACAACGTGAGCCTAGTGAATAAAATATGACCTATTTGAGTAGTATACAAGATAGATATCCTGGATTCAATTAATATTCAACAATGTCGGACTAAATCGGACCAAATGGTGAAACATTATCGCCAGGATGCTTTTGGAGATAAAGCTCCACTTAGTGTCACAATATAGAACTGACCATTCCTAAAATCAATCCAGTTATTCCTCACACTAAGATCTACGGATTATTAATTTTAAAAATGATTCATTAAATCGTTTTTGCGTAATGTTTGGTTTTGTAAAAAAAAAGGCCGCTAAGGTTTCAAGGGTAGCTACTTGGTGGAGGGGATAGTCTCTTCACTCAGAGAACAATACTTACCATGTAGCTTTCTGTTTTCTATCATATCGAGCCTATTGATCCACTCAACTATGTATTTACACGTATGGGACCCTTTGTAAGACATAAGAAGCAATGCGGTCACAGTAACCAATACCCCTCGGCAGAGCGGAAACCACTCACCTGTCAAATATCATAACCCCGGTGGGGAAAAAGGGAAGAGCGGAGCGATGCAGACACAATAAGTGTTTAAAGGCACTCCTGGGCAAAAAACACGGTTACACTGCATTCAACTCAAAAGACATTGGGGCTGGCTTAGGCTATTTAGACAAGCTAAACCTCCTCCTTTTGGGTCGCCAGAAAAAGGGATGGAAGGAAGCGGGGGAGAGGGAGAATATACTGTAGGCCAAGAACCAAGACTGGCTAAGGCATTTTTTCTTTCTTGTGCCATGTGGAGGATGGTTCTCCCAGATATTAGGGGACTCCCTCAAGGCCAATATAAAGAAGGCCACATGGCCACATGGCCCTTCTCTAGGCGTCTGTATAAAGGGAGATGACTCTCTGGAGACATATGCAGAGAAGCTTTATGGCCATGATGGGTAAAGCATCTTTGCCAGGGGAGACAACTCCCTGTAAATACAGAAGTCATATGGCCGGCTTGGCTAAGGTGTCTGTTCCAAGGATAGAAAAGCAGTAAGCTGTGACTTAATTTCGTGGAGTCCAACCCATCCATGCTTGCCTTACAAAAGCAACATTAGAGCTCGGCTTCCATCTGACAGGAGCCTTGTTTCTCCCAGGCTTGGGTCTCGTCTGGACCAGCAGTCCAATCCGTCATATTGTGTAGTCTGGATGCTGAAGGGAGAGGACGCTGGCGATGTCTGTTCGCCGCTTTTCCATCAGAGTTCTACAGCCTGCAATACTATTAACCGACAAGTATACCTTTTATTGTTGGTCACCGGCAAACCTTTTGGATATATATCCGTATTTGTATCTATTATTCTGTATTTGAAATTGTATTTGTCCGCCTACCTGTTGCTGCAAGTGTACCATCACCCGGAGATTTCTGTATCTGTTTGTTTCATCGTTTATGTCCGTTTCTGTTTGTTCATCTTTGATGTCAGTTTGTTTATCCGTCTCGTTCATCACTGTCCCCGAGTCACTTTCACCAAAAGCCGCTGTTGATCACTTTCTGTGTTTGATAGCTTTTTTTCTCGGCATCATTTCCATGAAAATAACGGCTACTAACGTCCTCTGTGCGTCTCGTCCAAAGCTAACGGCTAATAACGGGCTAGTCTCCACGACT
>VRLP01008709.1:0-15625 GCA_009660295.1 Lophius piscatorius
CTTAGTCCGGGGAAGGAGGAGGCGGTATGAGTGGGTAGAACGGAGGGATCGTGTTGAGGTCAGTGGGGTGAGTAGTTCTTTTAGGTAGGGGGTGCGTTACCATGGTTACACTGGTGAGTGAGGAGAGAGATCTTATAATCAAAATAATATAATAATAACATAATAATATATAATAATATAATTGATGATACCTTCTCGCTGTAGTTTCTACCTCAGAGGGCTGAAACGGCTGAAATGTCGGTGGTTCTGTGAGGTTCTGGAGATGCTCTTCTTCCTCAGACACTGGAAACCTTCATGATGTAGAGAAGAAGTCAGACTTGATCAAGTTTCAGGAAATCCTAGAACAAAAGGTTTCATTATCTGGGAGGAAGCTGAAGCTCGGGGATCACTGGACTTTCCCGAGGGAGAACCTCAAAGTCCACGAGGCTTGTTCTCAGGAGAAGTCCTGGATCACTCCGGATTGGTGCTCACAGTCAGTCGCCTCACTGGACTCAAATAGAGCGTTTCTGGTGGGATTGGAACACATAAACAAAGAAGAGGCGTTTTTCTCATGATGAACTGGTTAAGATTCTGCAGAAACGCTGCCAGAAGCTGATGTCTGGCTGTGGGTCATGTCTGCAGCAGGTCCGAACATCTGAAGGGTTCCTACATAGGACCAGTGCTAGAACACAGATTGTATGAAAGTAATCGCTTGGCAGCACTTTCATCAGGTTCTTTAACGGGATTCTGACTGTTTTCTCAATTCATTTTTTATTGAATCTTTATTTAACCAGGAGAATAAAAACCTATTGAGGTCCAGGATCTCCAAAAATTCCCCAAAAAATCACAGTGTACAAATACAACTAGAATTATGCTGTCATCCCAGAAAGCAGGTGTATATCCCTGAAAAGGCCCCAATTCCCTGAGTTGTACAAGCAAACCTCCTGATTGAGTTATTTCCGCGGTATTCTCTCTGAAAAACAAGCTTCATAAAGTGACTAAAAAAGACAAAAACAAACAAAAGTAAAACGTGACAAATACAAGATTGATTTTATCACAATCCAGAACTTCTTTGGTTCGTTTGGGTTTTCTTTGTTTCGGCAAAGTAAAACTCGGACGAAGCTCTCCTAATGAACCATTCTGCAAAAATTGCCAAAACTTAGCCAGATGTTCTTGCTCTGGCCCAAGTAACATCCCATTCGCTCAGAAGGGTTCCGGCGTCAGGAGGAAACCAGGAATTGTTTCTCCCTTTCACCCTGAATTTCCCTAAAAGGCAGTTGTTTTTCAATAAAACCCCAAAAAACTCCTTTGTCTGATGATGGAGCGTTTCTTTGTGTTAAATCCAGAATTTTTGATGCTGGGACCAGTTGGGCTGTCAATCAGTTGAGTCAGGTTCAAGGAGTCACTGTCGGATGTTGAGGACAACCAGTCATAGTTCGGACCCCCAACGCAGCGTAGTAACCACAACACGAGCCCAGAACCTTCACAGAAGTGAAGATGAGCCCAGAACCTTCACAGCAGTGAAGATGAGCCCAGAACCTTCACAGCAGTGAAGACGAGCCCAGAACCTTCACAGCAGTGAAGATGAGCCCAGAACCTTCACAGCAGTGGTCACAAACCTCTTCCAAGTCAAGATCACTTTTCACACCAGCACAGGCCAAGATAAACTATTTCGAAAAATAGGAAAATGTCATTTTCGTTATTATTTAATTTAAATACAAAATAATACTTTTATTTGTATTTTTTTTTTTTGGGTTCTCTCCAGGTTGTCCAGGCTCCTCCCACAGTCCAAAAACAGGCACTATAGGTGAATTGGGGACTCTAAATTGCCCCCAATAGTGAATGTGAGTGTTTGTCTGTCTCATTGTGGTCTACCCCTAGTCTCACTCGATGTAGGCCGGGATAGGTTCCAGCCCCCCCCTCCGCAACCCTGACCAGAAAAATCTGCTACGGATAATGAATGACAGAATAAACAACCAGTCAAATAACAAATTTAATTCTGACTCAGTATGACCTGAAATACTCTCTCTGTCTTTTAAAATCAGAAAAGGGAGCAGAATTGAAACAAAACTCTGATTCATGGTTGTTCATGAATACAAAAGAAAGAAAAAAACATGATATATGATAATATAACACTTTTCTTTCAACAATCAGTCCATTTTGGCCATTTTAACAGCATTTTTCTGAAGTAAAGAGTTCTGTTCTCTGGGAGTGAGGAGGAAGGACAGGAGTAGAAAGGAGACATCAGAGGGACAGTCCAGGTTAGACGTCCTGGAGATAAAGTCAGAGAGGACAGACTGAGATGGTTTGGACCCGTGAAGAGGAGCCGTGATGATCCGCTGTGGTGACCCCTGGAGGGAACAGACCAAAGAAGAAGAAGAAGAAGAAGAAGAAGAAGAGTGTGAACACATTCAGACATGAAGATCTGAGCTCAAAAACCTTCTGAAAGTCAGTTTGCTGCTGTGACTGCAGATAATAAATTATTATTCAGGGCAGGGATCCTGCTGGTCTCAGGTTTCAGAGCCCGTGAGGTCAAAGGTGATGCAGCTCCTGTGATTGGCCCCAGCCGCAGGATAATGGGTGGCAGCTTTAGAACTCCAGAATACTTTGGGATTGATTTTCACAAAGATCCACACGTCCATGTTGCTCAAAGCTCCCGACAAATATTCAACAACTTTTTTTTTTAAAGATAAACTAATAAACTCAATTGCTGCTTGTTCCACAATCAAACGTATTTAAACCTCATTTTGTATTTTTTTAACTGATTCAATATCGTCGTTTTCATAACTAACAAATTCATGCTGATCCTACGAAATTTGGA
Source organism: Lophius piscatorius (assembly GCA_009660295.1). Classification (NCBI taxonomy): domain Eukaryota; kingdom Metazoa; phylum Chordata; class Actinopteri; order Lophiiformes; family Lophiidae; genus Lophius; species Lophius piscatorius. Next base: position 2,801 of record VRLP01008709.1, read on the forward strand.
TACGTACTCACTAAAAACCTGATTAATCTAAATAAAATGGAAACAGTACTTCAACTTTAACTACAGAATTATTATTTTAGAGCGTGCTTTAGAGGACAGCCGCCAGACGGTCTTCTCAATCAGGTCCAGAAACAGAAAAGGCTTCAGGGTGAGCTAGAGGTCAATCTTTTCACAAGGACAAGAAGCCGGTCCTGCAGTCTTGTGGAACGTCTTGGGAACGTGACCTCAAAATGGGATATAAATATCAAAATCTATGAGACATTCCAAACCGTTGCATCCTAGACAGAGCCGGGCCCCGGCAGAGCAGACCGCTCACCATAATTACTAGATCCACTTACTGCTGTCCTCCTCTTTCATTTTTTCTGTCATCTGTTTGCGATGACCCGGGAGGCATGCTCAACTTCGCTGCACTGGCTAGTGTTGGTTGTGTTTGACAGTTCAGCGGTAGAAGTGTCCAAAGTAATAATTACCAGCTGTCTTGTGGTTTCCAGACGGGGCCCCACTTATTGTGGTTCTGGGTTTTTTTGTGTGTAGTTCCCTCATGGGAGGTTTAAGGTGGCTTATTGCAAAAATGCGCCAATATGCAGGGCTAATCTCTTTTTTACGACTGAGATGCCAAACATTTGCCCGCTTTGCCTCTAATAACGGCGCGCCCCTAGCAACAGATGGAGGATTCCCGGAAAAAGTCTTAAGGTTCTTGGTGCAATCACAGCTAAAGGTAGCTGGTTTCCGCTTTGCATTTCAGATCGTGTAATAGCGTCCACTCTGACATTAAACTTCCTGTCTATGTAAACCATCGGTAAAGATGACTGCCTCTTGAAAAGTGCTTTAGCGGAGGTGGAGGTGCGTTAGCCCGTTTATGCTCAGTGTTAGCGATGTCTACAGGTGAAGATGGAGACTTCTGAAAATGAGTTCACGGCTATGGATTAAATGGAGCCATACCGCTTCAAGTCCGTTGGGGGCCGTCTAGCTTTAATTCAAACATGACACAACAAATGTCTGAAGAGAAAGAGGAAGATGAAGTGAAATGTAGTAAATGTTTTTGATGACCTCAGACTTCATTGAGACTTTTACCGCTTTAAACTTTTTCCGCACTTTCTCACATCCTCCTTTAATGCCAGTCGTTTTCTTTCTTTTTGTTTAGCGACTTCTATCTTCTTCACATCAAATTCTATTTTAATAGTTCATATTTTACTCACCAGGGGCAGCTTTTTCACCGAAAGCCATGCTTTTCGGACAAAACTTCCCATCAGTCGGTCAAAATTAGTCCAGATTCAGCGCATAGGATTCAACTTAAGGATAAATATCTTGTATAAATAATATTGTTAACTTAAAGTTCATATTTTACTCAGTAGGGGGAGCTTTTGAATGAAAAACACTGTCTTCCAGATGCGCTAGAAAAACTATTTATATCCACAAAAAGCCAGGCATATTATGGAATCGTCATTGATGCCTCTGCAGATCCTTCTTATTAACGCGATATCTCAAAAACTTTATCGTGGAACAATTTCAAGCTTTCTTTTGAAGCTTTATCTCCAGAATTTTCAGGCCTTCATTTTTACAAATGGTGATCCGATTTAGTCCAAATTTGGTGCATATGAATCGACTCAAGGGGATTTCTATGTGGTAAATATCAATTTTTACTCTATTAGTTCATATTTTACTCAGCAGGAGGAGCTTTTTTTTACCAAACAGTGTTTTCAAGCATAACTCCCTAACCGTTGGTTCGATTTAGTCCAAATTTGGTTCATATGAATGAACTTGAATAGATTTACCTTATATATGTCATGTTTAACTCCAATAGTTCATATTTTCCTCTTTTACTACGAAAAAAAACAAAAACAGTTTTCGGGACATAACTTCCTAATCATTGGTCGGATTTTGGTGCATGTGAATAGATTCGGGGAGATCTCTATTAAACATTGTGTTTTACTGTAAAAGTAAAACCTCCACCTTGCAAATGTCCATTCCGTTTAAAGGTGCACCCTTCATATCCAGTCATAACTCTATCACCTGTAGATGAACCTTTTCACCGGTGGAATGTTTCGAGCGGGTGTTTTCCCTCCGTTCTAACTTGTTTGAAACGATTTGTTGGCACCGACTTCAGAATAAGCATGCATCTGCAAATAAACAAAGTTCATGATGTGGGTTTTTAGCTTTTGACACCTGGTATGAATCACAGGCTGCGGCAATAGTTCTTCAATCAGCACACAATTACGAACAGGCCTGTTTACGAGCGCCGCCGACACTCAGATGTCGGGCTCAGATGTTCTGTTTGTGTGGAACAGAACTCCAAACTTTGTCAACAGATTTCAATGATGTTTGTGGACGGGTCAGGTCCAAGGAGGAGCTGATTGGACTTTGAAGCAGATGAAGGATATTTTTTTTTGTTGGCATGTTAGCATTACTAGATATTAGTAATTTTTCAATAAATAAGAAGGTGAGAAAAAATAACAAAGTCAGGGTACGGCAGCTCAAAACAAACAAAGAGACAAAGTGCGGGGGAAATAATATTTATATAATCGAATGAAGAGAAAAGAGAAGAAAAAAAACACAACAATCGGAAAATAAATAAGTTTATTTCAAAATATAAATTTTTGTTTATTTCACAAAATGTTCCATTCAATGATAATTCTGTCCGATCGATTTTCTTTTTTTTTTACCTTTTCACACTAATTAACCTTAAATATATTTTAATCTTATATGTTCATTTTTGCTCTTAATATCTAACATATTTAGTGTAAAGCGTCACACACCGTCGGAACCTAGATGGACCGGTGGATGGAGAGCTTCAGCTTTCCACTGAGTTAATTATTATGGGTTCTGCTTAAGTACTAAAGATGTTGAGTACTATGCTGTACTTACGTTCATCTAGCACATATTAAATTATTTTACACTACATACATGCTACATCCTCGTAAATGTATCACGAAACAGAAACTCCTAATAACGCGCTTTTATTCTGAAAACCCATGTCCACTTAAGGAACCTAACCCAGCTACTCAAGTACTTCATTCATTCTCAGTAAAAAGGGAAGTCGGTGGTTCTGATCCACTTGATGGCCAGTTTTCCAGCTCTTTTTAATGTCTTCACAGTGTCGGCCCATCACGGTTCCTGGCGGTTTTGTTTTGGACGTGTTTATAAAGTTCATTATTTCTTACTTCCCCACTTGATTTTTTGAGAGTTGGCATTTAAAAAAAGACTTTCTGCTGTGATCTGGATCATTAAATGCCGAGATTGTGGACTTGATTAGCGCCGCCGGTCACGAGCACAACCGGGTTATTCCGAGACAGAAAAAAAATAATGGGCTCATTTCGTCTCAATTTGTAATTTCATCTGGGCTGGGGAGCTGGTCAACTGTAGAACCCGCGGCGATGATGATTCCATCCAGGGACTATTCGTGGATTCTCGGTTGGTGCGGCTCTGAGCTGCCCTGACGGGGTTCTGAAGCTCGGTATCTATGGTGGCCCGCAGAGATGATGCTGCTCAAAAACCAACGGAGCCCCAACCGATTCTTGAAGAACCGGCTGATGGCCTTCTCAACGCCTCCACTGTTGACATGATGACCTCATAATCCTAAAGGAGGAACCCGACTGAACCTTAAACAGTCATGCAGCATTCTAACAGTCAGACATGTCAAACTCAAGACCTACAGAACATCAGCTAATCTCTATGATTATTAGCCGCTGCTACACGATACCAACACCACATATACTAAGTCCCAGTCTAAGTCCAAGAAGGCCCTGCGGTGGCCGTCGCGTCAGTCAAGAGCGCCGGCACCAGCTCTCCTTCCCGCTCCTCTGCCGTCAGATATCAGCGTTTATCCGAGCTACGGCGCCCGGGAGGAGATTTAGATGAGAAAAAAATTACAAAAGCTACATAATAAACGTGTAAGTTAGTCGTAACTGACTAGCGAGTGCGTTTTTGCCCGCAGCCGTTCTACGTGTGCTTCGTTAAAAACAAGTGTGGCGTGCTGCGCCCTCACCTAACCACCGCCACCATCAAGTCACGAACACGCCCCCGCGCACCTCCAGACCACCGACAGCTGGCTTATGAATAAGGAAGGCAATACTCATAATGGCGCGACACACAACGAGGACTAAACTGTCCCATATGTACGTCGATAGTCTGCCAACCACTGGCATGGCTAGCAGGGACATCAAACGCAAACTGGAGGAACTATTAGAAAGTTTTCTTCATTTCCTCACCTTCAAACCTCATATGGTCCAGCTTGTCCGGAGTTGTACATCATATAGTGTAGGAAGGTTAACCAGGAACACAACCCATCTTTGAGTGTGGACAGAGGATCACTCTGCCCCACATTTTGGGGAGGCTAAGAAATGATTTATGTTGATAAATCTTGAATTTAATCTATAAGTTTTACAATTTTTCATTTCCTTGCTGGTTTGTTCAAAAATATTATAAAATGAGTAAATAAAACAAGAATAAAATCTTCATAATACCTCAGATTAAACATGGCTAATCTGAGTCCTGTCATGCTCTCAATGTGGGCCCCCTCTATGATGGAGTTTGACCCCCCTGTTCTGCATCCTCCTAAGTACCCTCAGTAAGATGTTTGTTTAGTTTGTAAATGTACTGCGTTGTGGAGCTGCTTTGCCGAGCTGCCTGTCACGCCTCCAAGTCTGAGTGTGTCAGCGCTGAAATGGTGCCAATGATGGGAAACACTTGAGTGTCAGTCTTGCTGACAGAAGGACCAGATTTCACGGTTTTTAATAATGGCCTCACTTTGTTCACAAACAGTGAAAGCTGTTGCCAACAGACATGCAGTCCAACACTCAGTTCATTTCCCCTGACAGCCTCCACACTTTGTCGCGGACCAGCGTTAAATAATCAACAGTGGTTTCTTTCAGAACTGAATCCTCTTGATTGACAGGCGAAACGTCTTCAAGTCCAAACAGAAGCACGGTTTCTGTGAGCTGTGAAAACAAGGGTATATCACTCAAAAAGTCCCCCAATCTCCTGCGTGGAACTCTTCAGATGTGAAGTAAAATCTGAACAAAATCTCCCCCTAGTGGGTAAAATATGAATTACTATATAAGAGATAGATCTCCTTGAATAGTTGATTTGGGATGGTCCGAAAGTTCCTTCTAGTGTCGGAACCATAACACCGACATTTCTCAAAATCAATCCAGTTCTTCCTCACACTAACGTCTATGTGGGGACAAGATTTGGAAATGATTGAGTTATTGCGTTAACATGAAGGATTGCTGGCGGCGGACCCAATGACGGTTCCATAATTTGACTCTTCGGGGTCATGAATAGAAAATATCTACAAACGAGTTAATCTTAGTTACCGCTGTGGTTTCTGAATGGCAACACCCTCACCAACAATTTCTTCTTGTGCAACCACAATACTTACTTGTTTGTATTGTTTAAGACACTTGGCGGCGACGTTTCCCCGAATCGTCCCCGAATATGTCCCCAAATGGAATCGTCAACTTCGGCGTAGATCCATCGACAGACCCCCATTGCTTCTCTGTCTCTGTTTCTATGGTAACGAGTTGACACAAAAGATAACTACCCTGTACTGAGGAGGCACCAATTCATATTCTGGGTATTTTATACGTACTTTTTTCCCAATCTATATCCCGTAAGAGTCTGGATTATAATGGAATCATCAGCATTCCCACCGCAGATGCTATGTGTTAACGCCATAACTCAAAAACCGTTCCATGGATCATTTCCAAATCTTATACCCACATAGACCTCAGTGTCAGGAAGAATGGAACTGATTTTGGTTAAGGTTGATTTGATGTTTCTGACACTAGGGGGAGCTTTATCCCCAAACGTTTTTAGTGAAAAAGGCTTTGGCATCATTTCTCAATCATTGGTCTGATTCGGTAATTGAATTGATTCGAGGTGATCTATCTTGTATATTTCATATTTTACTCTGATAGGGGGGTAAGGGGAAGCATCTTTCTTTTACAGACATAACTCACATTTAAGTTGAGGAGTTGAATAAAGGGGATCGCTTGTACAGATGATTGGGTTTTTTTGTGGATATACCCGGGGGCAGGGGATGACAGCATAGGCATAGCTATATTCCCAAAGACTTGCGTTATTCTGGAATCTACATAACTCCCACCGCCCCCTGATCCTCTGTGTTAACGCGATAACTCAAAAACTATTCCATGGATCCCTTTCAAATTTCATACCAATGTAGAGCTTAGAACAAGGAGTAACTGGAAATGAAGTGAAATGATTGGTTCCCTTCGAACCAATCCCATTAGCTTTAGGTGTCAACCAGGGGTCCATCCTTGCCCCCTTACTCTTTAACAGATACATGCTGCCACTGGGTCACATTATAGACAGGTTCGGTAAGTGGCACACATTTTTCATTAAGATATAATTACTTAACATGTTTTCAAACAAACAGTTGAGCAGGACATTAAAGGCTAAGCAAGGAATGTTTAATCATTTCCTGTCTGTCTTTATTGGAATGCACCCATGGTAGGGGGCTCTTGAGTATTTCATGCCCATTCATTCAGGGATATGGCAGTTTAGTGCAAAACTGTAGTTTTTTATTCCACAGTCATCCGTCAGATTTTCTGAGTCAAGTATTTCCTGAGATTTGTTAACTCAATAATTACTACAGTCTGACCTTCTCCGATTCCTCAACGTTCTCCGGCGTTGTCTTAACTTCAATGTACTTGAAGATTGTTGCAAATGAAAATGTTGATTTCTTAAAATGTCAACCTGCTAACGTAATTAATAAAACTCACGGGTACACACATCAGGTAGATCTGTTAATGATGAGATGTGATTCCCGAGTTAAGTTCTGAAAGACTATTTTCAAAGGAGCCTGCAGTCTGGGCTGATGTTTTACTGGTCCACATGCTTCTCTACGTTATGTACCCACCTTACAATACCAGTGTGAGGTCTCTCCGATTCAGTGTGACGTCATTGTAACATACAGTGGATTTAAAAAAATCTGTCTATAACTCAATCCCGTGTCTTTGTGTGTTTTTCAGGCACACTGTTCCCTATGGTATGTCCAGCTACCAGGGTTCCATGCGTCTGAAGCGCTCCATCCAGGACGGCCAACGCTGTGCCTGTACCCTGAAGAACGACTCCCGCTGCAGCAGATTCTGCACTGACAGGTGAAGAACCACGTCAGGAAAAAAAAAACGGAAAAAATTGACGAATGGTTAACAAACTCCTGGCCGAAAACTTTTGAAGCTGAATCTCCCGTTAGTGTCGGAATTACCATAAGACTTTTTTCATAAATGTTTGTTTCCGAAAGTGAGAATGTTTGTTTCCGAAAGTGATCCCAGCCTCTCTCCACTCAGACTCAAGGTAATTGAGGTCAGTGCCCCCCGTGTTTGAAAGGTATTTTTGAGGGAATCTATGTCTGAAGTCTGAAGTCCTCAAATTAAATGTGAAGTTACGTCCGACAAAAAGTGTTTTCCTTAAAGAAGAACTCTGTCCAGTGATTAAAATGTTAACTATTAGAGTAAAATATCATATATGGAACATAGATCTCCTGGAGTCGATTCATCTGTGCGAAAATTTGGACTGAATCGGATCGATGGTTGAGAAATGATGGCCCCAAAACTTCTGAGGATGAAGCTCACCCTAGTATCAGAAATACGCAACCGACCTCTCCCAAACTCAATCCAGTTCTTCCTCGCATTAAGGTCTATATGGGTATAAAATTAAAAAAGTTATTGGGTGAGCCATCATGCATAATATCTCTTCTTAGGGAAATATGATTAACAGAAAAACGTTTGGATGAAGTAAGTCTGCAATGGTCTCAGTAACAAATCCCAGCCAACATTGGGAGAGAGGCGGGCAAAATGTACGAGTTTATTACAGGATCCACGGAGAACGGACGCCAGCAGTGAGTTCATATTTCATGTTCAGAATGTTATTCATGTTCTAAACTCAACTACCAAGAAATGAAGGGGTGCCCTTCTTATTTTTAGTGTATTATAATTAGTATTTTGGACTAATTATATCCCCTGAAAAAGTCGGGGATATTATGAAGAAATCAGGCCGACATGTCCCCTGTAGATCCTGAAGAACTGGGATGATATTGAGAAAGGTCAATTATATAGTGCATATGAATCGACTCAAGAATCTATCTAGTATATATCACATATTACACGAGTAGTTTTTATTTTACTCACACAGCTTCCTTACCGTTGGTACGATTTACTCCAGATTTGGTGCATTTGAATCAAATTATCATTTCATATTTCACTCTAAAGGTTCATATTTTACAGACTAGGGGGAGATATTTTACAAAAAACACTGTTTTTCCGACGTAACATGACCCTTTATTTAATCTGAGGAGTTCAATCTGCCGGATTGAATTTTGCTGTCGTTGACGACAGCATAGGTTTAGTTCTCTGAGGGTTATCTCTCGGGCATAACTCAAACAGTGTGCTTGTTTTTTAAATCATCACTGATTCTTTGTTTTCCTGGAGAGCTGCCTGTTGATTGTTTGGGAAAATTAAGCATTTATTTATTGTTTATTTTAAGTAGTTCTCTTTTCATTTTCTCAGATATGCCGTCAACAAAAAATTTCAATTAAAAGGCACAATTAAGGAAATTTTTGTTCTGTCTTTCATTGAAGAAATGCCCCTTTTAGAGGTGGACCGTGAATGTTTTATGCTCGTGATACTATTTATAAGCATAAACAGCCCAGAAATGGGAAAAATATGTAAACTTGGTTGTTTTTACCCCATTGCTAACTCACATCAGATGATTCTGTGGAGCCCTAAGCAGCATCTCTGGGTTTTTCATCCTCTGCAGGCAGAGGACGCCAGCAGCTTCTGGAAGAGACCGGGGGACAGCAACCGTCCTCAGTGGGCCCGCCATGAAATGAACACATAGGCTGAGAATCTCAGAGCTGGACCGGCGCCGTCTTTGCCAGAGGAATCTCCGTATTTGGAAATATTCTATACGTGCACACACATGCTCCCGTGTCATCAGACTGATGAATGAATTGCAAGGCTGCTGGTGCAAAGGTTCAAAGCGAAGTGGTCCCAGCAGGGATGCTGAAGGACTGCGAAGCCCCCCCCCCTCATCCCCCCTCTCTCTCTACCCCCACCGGCCTGTCAGTTCACAGATGTGGCTAAGTTTCTAATTTTCCTGTCACAACTGACACTTCTGTTTGTGTCGACCACTAAAGACCACTAGAGTGGAGTATGTTGCTCGCACATGTTCACGCCATGAGATGTCAGTCCGCGCCACATGAAACTGAGAATAAACATTCTACACAGAGACAATATTTAACCGGCCTGTCTGCGTCTCCCCACGCCCACACCACCCACTATGTCCCACAGACACTGAAACACCAAACATATTATTTGGGTTATTACGCCGCAGACACGTCTGTCTGGTGAGGCGTCATTATTCGCTTTTCCTGCTTACATTTGACATTTTTTCAATACCTATCTGGCTTTATTTAAGTATATTTAAAATGAAATTATTACCCATTTAATGTGACTGGATGAATTTCAGATACGACACCATCTCTGAAAGCTTTGATCTGTTAGTTCTTGGACGTATTCATACCAGTACTGCTGAAGCAACCAGTCAGTTAATCTGTCTGTAATCCGATGTTAGGAGATTCAATTAGAAACTATAACAATATTAATATATATATAAATATATATATATATATATATATATATATATATAATACTTTTTTCTCATGCAAAAACAGGTTCTCTAATGTAAGAATTTGCTGCTTTTCCTTTTTATTAATTTTAATTTATTTTTTCGAATCATTTTGAGGAGCGTTGGATGGACAAAACATCGTGAAGGTTCTGAGTAATGAGAGATGATGTTGCAATTCTCCAGAAACCCAAGTCTGCATTCCCGTATACTGTACATACGATACCTATATACCTACTATTACTTTTATTAAATTAAATACATTTTTCACTGCAGGCTCTTTGCTTCTTACAAAGGGAGGAGTATTTTTTCAATGTATAAAACAGTCAGCCATAACAAAAAAATCCATCTGCCTTACATAGTGTAAATTCCTCATTTTGCAGCCCAAACAGCCTCTCTATCAGAACCAGCAATTACTATCTCCGTCATTTGTGCTACGTTAGCTCCAGACACAGGCTAGTATTCACTCCCTATGTGCATCAGTGAGCCTTGGACGCTTTTGACCCTGTCATGAGTACATCCATTGTCCCCCCTTGGACCACTTTGGTAGGTATAGGTTCCATAGTAACAAGATAATCACAGCTATTCTGACATCACTTGTCAGATGGCATAATTTAATGGCTATATATTATGTTATTTACCAGTATATTCACATAATTACATGGTCACCGGTTCACCAGTTGTCCTTTCTTAGACTACTTTGGTAGGTACCAACAACTGCAGACCAGGAACAACCAACGATTCTGGAGATGTTCTGATCCAGACATCTAGCCATCACAGTTAAGACCTAATCAAGGTCGCTTTGATCCATATGCTGGCTTATTTTTCCTGCTAACAAAAACAACAATTTCGACCAAATGTTCTCTTGCTGCCTAATATATTCCCACCCACTGACAGGTTGCCATGGTAACAACATAATCAATGATGACTTCTGTCAGTAGTTATAATATTATGGCTGATGTACGTCGGTAAAGGATTAATACTCTCTCTTAGTTTGAACAGAGGCATCTAGTACGTTCATATAAAGTCATATCGTGAGACACTGAATTTATCAAGCTGTAACATTGCTGTTCAGATTAAAGCCAGTGTGTCAGCACTCCACCTTCATCCATCCTTCTTTTGTCTGCAGCTGATTTTCCTCCTGCAGGGTTCCGGGTTCAGGTATTACCTAAGGATTAACGTGAGAAGAGTGTCTGACAGCTCGGACGGATCAATGAATGCTGTTATGGATATTATATATATAAAGAGTTTGTTCTAGACCTGATCTTTCTGGAAAACACCTTGAAGCAACTGTTGTTGTGAATTGGCGCTATATAAATAAAGATTGATTGATTGATTAATTATGTAAAGTTCAAAAATAGGATCCAACATTCAGAGAACAAGAACCCGATTAGATTTCCCAAATCAAGGCAGAGACTCCAAAAATAAGACGTTTGGACAAATTAAGAAACTGAGGGAACTAACCAAACATGGAACACGAGTCTCTGGTGCACAGGAGACATGGGTCGACTTTAAACAGCAGGACACAGACTGAAAAACACTGGACACCTAAGACAACATGGACAGGTGAGGTCAGCCGGGACAGGTGAGGTCAACCTGGGCAGGTGAGGTCAACATGAACAGGTGAGAACAGCAGGGACAGATGAGAACAGCATGGACAAGTGAGACCAGCATGGTCAGATGAGGTCAACCAGAGCAGTTGAGGTCAGTGGGGACAATTTAGGTCGGCGGGGACAGGTGAGAGCAAGGACACACATCGTTGTGTGTTGTATAATTTGACAGGTTGGACGTCTCTATCTGCAAGGAGACAGTTACATCGGTATCTGTTTATCTACAAAGCTATCCTGTGGGATCTACACATGCGGCTCAGAGATGGACGGTTTGATCTGAGATCTTCTGATTAAATTCCTTTTTTCGAGTTTCCACTCTCAAAACTGAATTTGGAAAACAGGCTTTTAGCTACGCCGCTCCTTCCGACTGGAACAGATTACAGAAAGATCTGAAACCTGAAGCCCTTATTACTGTCGACCTTTTTCAGTAAAAAATTGAACACCAGGTTGCCAGAATCAGAATTGTCAGTTTGTGTTTGTGTTTGTAACTATCTGCAACTGTAACTGTAACCTAAAGCTGCATTCTTGGATTGAAAAAGGAGATGGGAATCTCAATGTGTTTTTTTTTACCCCGGTCAAATAAAGGTTATAATAATAATAATAATAATAATAAGGTTTGAAGCACATGGACAGGTGAGAACAGCATGGACAGGTGAGAACATGAGAAGAAGAAGTATTCAACAATGTGGGAGAAGACAATGCCACACATAAAGAGACAGACAGACAGACGTGGAGGGAAGGAACCACAGAGAGCATCAACATGAAGAAGCAGCTACAAAATGAAAACAGGAAACGACAACACCGAAGACTGGAGCAGTCACCCTTCAAAACAATGTTAGGCATAAACCACATCAGACCCATGACAGAACACATCTGACTGCCAGCCCTCGCAGAACCATCAACTTCATCACTCGTCAGTCTCAGCAGGGTCGTCAGCCGCCACCGCCAGTCAGCATCCAGACGCCTTCAATCACAACCTCCCTGAAGAGCCGGAGCACCAAAGACTTTCTGACAGATGATTTATTCACTATATTCTGCTCCAATGAATATAATGTAAAACATCAATGCTCTATCATCTGCTGTAATAAACATTGTTCTGTACTTCATTCTCTGTCGCTCCCCACTGAAATAAGGTTCTGGGTCCCACTCTAACGGGAGGTCTTTCTGTGTGGAGTTTGCATGGGTGGGCTTCCTCCAGCTTCCTCTCACGGTCCATCAACAGCAGGATCGGTGAATCAGAGACGCTAAATTACCCGCAGGAGTGAATGTGAGCGTGAATGGCCGCAAGAACCCAAGGTTAGCTGTGGTAGGCTCCGCCCCCCCTTACCCCCGCCCCTTGACCCTGACCAGGATAAGCTGTTCCACAAAATGAAATGAAATACATGAACCTCCTGAATGCTTGATATTCCTGCTGGATCAAAGTAATTCTCTGGGTAGATCCACATAATCAGAGAACAACATGGACAAGAATAATCTAAAGAGTATTCAGAACAACATGTACAAGAATAATCTAAAGAGTATTCAGAACAACATGTACAAGAATAATCTAAAGAGTATTCAGAACAACGTG
>VRLP01008710.1:0-15624 GCA_009660295.1 Lophius piscatorius
GTTTTCAGGCTTCTCCAAACACCACTGATGTTGTTCTGCTGCAGCTGGTCCTCCATCTTCTTCCTGTAGGAGTTCTTCCCCTCTCTGATCTTCCTCCTCAGTTCCTTCTGCACAACCTTCAGCTCTTCCTTGTTACCTGACTTAAAGGTCCTCTTCTTCTCCTTTAGGAGGACCTTTATGTCCGGACTAATCCAGGGTTTGTTGTTTGAGAAACACCGTACAGTCCTGGTGGGTACGGTGTTCTCCTCACAGAAGTCCACTTCTGTGGACTTCTTTGATGGTCCATCACAGAAGTGATGGACTTCTGTGATGGACCATCACAGAAGTCCACTTCTGTGGACTTCTGTGATGGTCCCATCCATGGCAATGCACCCCCCTACCTAAAAGAACTACTCACCACACTGACCTCAACATGATCCCTCCGTTCTACCCACTCATACCGCCTCCTCCTTCCCCGGACTAAGCTCAGCACCATGGGTGATTGGGCCTTCTGTTCTGCTGCCCCTCGTCTGTGGAATGCCCTCCCTGACCATCTGAGGGCTCCACAGACGACTGACACATTTAAAAAAGGACTTAAAACTTTCCTTTTTAGCAGAACCTATAACTTTAATTAACATTTCTGCTTTTTGGTCAGGTTTTTATATAGTTATTATTTTATTTTTTATTGATGCTTTTATCTGCTTTTACTTTGTAGCACTTTGAGATTTGATCCAAATATAAAGTGCATTATAAATTAAATGTATTATTATTATTATTATTATTATTATATGCCTCTGAATAGTATAGTCAAACAGCTAAACGTTCTCTGTGTTTATTACAAATATTTAGACATAAATAATGATTGGTTCAAACTGTTTCAATATACATCCATTCAAACTTTCTGCACGCTTTTGCTCCTTAAAAATTAATTTAAATTAATCGTATTTTAGCTGTGCTTGCAGGATTAATTGTGATCTGGTGCTAGCTGTACTTGCACCAGAAGTGACCGTTTCTCTGGTGTTCATCTGTCCGCTACTTTGATCCACACTAAAATATCTCTATAAAATTGCCATGAAAATTTATTTCAGGGTTTAATGATACCTATAATAAAGATTTTAAAAACTTATGACTGACCTTTCATCTTACACTGTCATCAATATTATATAGTGCATTCATGTGCTGGTCGCACTCTGAGCTTGAAAATTATTCTTTCAGCTTTGTTATAGAAGAATATGCTCAGATAGTTTCAATAAAGCTGTGTGCTGTTTGAAGCTATGTGTATATGTATATTTAGGATCTTATATAGTGTTTTTTACTGAGAGCTGCTACTGCCATAGTATGTCTCCTAAAACAACTAGATTATTTCTTTACATAACATGCAATGGGGGTAATGCTAACTTTCCTAAACTCACAGAAATGTGGACAGGAATTAAAGGTTTGATACTAAAACAATTTACAAATTACAAAAAGGCCAAACACTAATTGCTAAATTGACTTAATAATTGAAAGCCTTTATAACCCTCGATCAAACATTTACTTTTCTTCAATTTCAGTATAGCTTCTGTGTTGTTGTTCCAGCTTGGGTTTATTTTCCCCAGAATTTTCTGGTGGCTCTGGTTTTATTTGTGTTGATGTACCTATAATCACAGCACAGCCTTGCATAATAATATCAATAAAAATAATAATGATAATAATAACAATAATAATAATGAAAATAATTACCTGACTCCAGAAAAACACCTCGGTAGCTGAGATTAGAGTGATATTCCAGAAAGTGGGTTAAACAAGCTCTGAGTTGAACCCAGAGCCCTGTGTTAACTAACCCCGAGATTCGTCCAGCTCGAGCCTCAGTTGCTTCGCCTCTGAACTGATGCAACTTCTTAACTTTGTTTGCGTTTAGGACTATGATCTGAGTCAGCTGCAGCAGCCCGATGCCCTGGAGTCAGATTGTGTCAAGGTGGGGATTAGGCGCCTTGATGAGAGGCCCCTTCATCACGATCACCAGTACCCCCTCCGTTCAGCCGCCCCTCATCCTGGCGACATTGGAGACTTCATCCACGAGGTATGGGTTTATGTTGACATCTCAAGTCCACAAATATCACAGTATTTAAATCTCTGGAGTTGCAATCTGAGTCCTTTTCAGTCTAAACCAGCAGGTGTGACCACAACAGAGGACAGTAGGCCAACCTCCAATCTGTTTGCCCTGATTATATTCTGGTGTGAAGCACATGCACTTCTCAGCACTCAGAAGTGATGATTCACAACTTGTGTCAGACACACTTTCTGTTCCGCAGCAGTAAGCCAACTCTGTCCAGAAAAAAACCTTAGATGTTTGCTTCTCTCATCTCTTTTCTGTCCCTTGGTACAAAGCTTCAAAGCCTGACCGGGATGTGACCAGTTTACCTCATCACTTTACAGGATTTAGGTATATGTATTCAAAAAGTTTTTTTTAAACGGTTCATGCCTGCCAGAACCCAATGTAACATTCAAGGACTTTAATTTCTGCTCCTTAAAAGAGAATGCCTATTTCCAAATGTACTCATAGATAGTGTCACACAGGGTTGATTATATCATAGATGATCTATTTAAAAATGGCCTGGAGAAGAGGTAATAAATAGGGACCAATCCTTCACGATTTGTTTCTACCGTTCCACCATCACTCCAGGCTTCCAGCTAGTGTCCCCTCCCTGCTGGCTGATGTGATATCATGCCCTGATGACTTGGACCCACACAGCTGCCAGCTTTAATCAACCCATTTTGGTCTTGGATCTCTCTGGCTCATGTAATTCATTCCTTGATAAACTGATGGCGCACAGATTTTTCGCCATGGTGGATGGGACTGACAGCTCTCTGTTGTGTGAGCTGTTGTGTGCTTCTTCAAGTTACAATAATAAATCTTTGTGCAGTGCACATGAATCGCTGCATTAAAGCATTTGGATGTGTCTTGATGCTTCCCAAACACCTGTGCCATCCTGAAAGACTCAATCCTTTAAGTTTCTGCTGCTTTCTTGTTGTCCTCCTGTGAGTACTGCAGGAGGAGTTGCTAGCCCCTGTTGCCCATTGCAGTCTTTTCCTTATGGTCAATTGTGTTTCGACTACTTCTCAATTGCTGTGCAGGCTTTCATGGAAGCTGGTATCCCAGAGGTTCATGTTCGAATATATAAGATCTGTTGGCTTTATCAGTCTCTGATCTCCTGCAGCTGAGTGTGAAGTGGCTGGTATGAGAGTAAGCAGGTGAAGCCATGGTTCTCTGTCAGAAAACAGTGGAATGTCTCCTCAGGGTTGGGGATGATCGGTAGGCAAAGGACTTTAACGTCTTGGTATCTTGTTCTGGAGTGATGGAGAAATTGACCATGAGATGGACAAGGGGTTTGGTTCATCGTCAGCAGTTATGATTGTATCGGCCAGTTGTGGTGAAGAGAGAGCTGAATCGTAAAGCAAAGCTCTCAATGTTTCAGGCCCATCTACGGTCCAACTCTCACCTATGATTATGAAGTCTCCCTAAAGACTGAATGAAATCAGGACATGGATACAAGCGGCTAAAATGAGCCTTCTTCATAGGGGCTGGACTCAGCATTAGAGATAAGATGTGGAGCTCTAGTTGAGGTGGTTCACCTTCTAATCAGGGTACTACCAGGACGCCTATCTTTGGAGTTTTTTCAGGCGTGTCCAACTTGGACGAGACCCCGGGGTAGACCAGATCTCTGGAGGGACTATATACATGTCATCTGGCCTGGGAACGCCTTGGGCTCCCCCAGGATGAGCAAGAGAGCAATGCTGGGTAGACGGACGCCTGGGAAGTCCTTCTTATCCTGTTGCTATCGTGACCTGGCCCCGAAAAAGCAGAAGAAAATTAATGGATGTATCCTTGGCCTTGAAAATACGTCATCAAGGGTGGGGGGATGACTTTTTTGAGTGTTTTGACTATTGTCCACCAAGTCTGATTGGCAGGTCAGTATTTGTGACCAAATCACTGCCCGGTGTACTAACCTTGCTGGCTGATGCATTATCAAACAATACATACAAGTATGATGCATTTGTGATATGTGTTGGATGTGCCGTCACATGCACGTTACAGCAGCAGCCCACATTATGTTTTTGACCTAGTGAATCAGGAGAGAGTGGAAAGAGGAGGACGAGAGTGCAGTGCTTGTGTGATTCTTAATTAGCTTTGCTAATGGTCAGGATGAGCTGGCCTTAGATGTGGCCACAGCCTTGCTACTTAATTGGAGGTAAATCCATTGAGTTTAGTTAATCCCATAAATTGACTGCAGGCCATCCTCAGCGCCTTACAAGGACACTCTTCTCTCCTTAAATTTTTTTTAAATCTTAATGAAAAAGCTTCATATACAGTTAGGAAAAATATTGCTTATATGCTACCCTTGGGACAAATTTCACAAGCTAATTAAGTAACTTGCCAAACCTCCAAATTTCACTTGTAGTGGGTGATAGTGTTTCTGTAGTGTCTGCGTCACTGCGAAATTCATAAATGCCAGTGTGGAAAAAAATTGACCAGTTAAATAGTTGTACTACACAGATGATTCCATTTGAAGCACAGATTAATTACAGAGTCTCAAGGCGGTAACTTTGGCATTACCTTAGATTCAGATTTAAGTTTCAGTATCAGGTCTCCTCATCTGCTCACTAACATTTAAAATTAAAAAAATATATATATTACTTGAATCCAAGCAAGATCAAGAAAACGTAGACACATCGTCATTTCCTGTGGAGTGGATTGTTGAGCAGTCGGTTCAATGTGCCCAAAGGTTCATTGGAAACATGAGAACATCACACCAATTTAAAAATCCTCAACAGTCACTCAGAGCACTGACTGAAACATCTAGCCACTTATTTACACAATCTTCCTAGCTCTGGGCTGGAGCATGTTTGTCAGCAAAAACAAACACATTTATACGGTGTACCATATTTTGTGTAGTGTTTAAATTGTTCCGATCTTTCGCAATGAAGAGGGACCTTTGACCATGATCTCTATGTAGTGACCTAGGAGTAAAGCTATTGCTCCTCCTTGACAAAAAAAACCCAGTTGCTGTGCTTCAGCCATCTGATCAGGCTGCCAGCAGGATGGCCATTTTTGGAAGTTTGGGTACATCAAACTGTGAGGAGACCCCGAGCTAGACCCAGAACTCTCTGGAAGGACCATATATATCATCTGGTCTGGGAACGCCTCGTTATATCCCTTGGGGAGCTGGAGAGTGTTGCTTGGGAAAGAGATGTTTGGAATACTATGGACCATGGATGGATAGATGGATGGAAGGTGTTCTTGATGAGCCTGCTTGGAGAGTAATTGTCTGCTCATTTTTAGCCCACACTCATAATTCAATAATCATTTTAATTGAGACTACATGTTTTTGAAAAATTTGTTCCCATCCCTGTTATTCATTTCATTGCTTCTCTCCATGGCTGCTTCCAGTGAGCTCATATAAGTAAATCAGATTCCTCCACTGCAGTCTCTTGTTGAAACATCTGGGGCTGTGCTTGGGCAAACAGCTTCCACAGTGTAGGCCTCTGCAGTTGAGATAAAACGAGATGATTTTTTGATTGTCATATATTTTAACCAATCAGATTTCGTAGTTGTCATTTAGGGCGTACTCTTTGACATGCCAGGGTATTTTAGCAGGGGCCAACAGCAGGTTGGGCGTGTTCTTCATGTAGATCAAGTGTCTCCTGCTGAGACTTGATTTTCAACAAATTAAAAATTATTAATAGCTGGTCAGCACTGGCCTCTATGCCACATGGAAAAGGAATTTATAATGGAACTGATATGCACCTGTGTTCTCTAAGACAACGTTATTGGACTATTTTTTTCAAGAAAGAAAGGACAGACTTTATAACTTTAGATGGGGAACAGCTTTGGTAAGTCTAATTTCTAAGGATCTTAAATAGCTGTTGATTATTGCTTGCTGTAGATGTTTTATGAGGTTGTGGTGTGAGTGAGGTCCAGATTTAGTGTCTGGTGGTGCCAGTACACCTGATGGCACATTCTTATGACAGCGAAAACGCTGTTGAAATTTCTTGGTGGTTGCATGATGATGTTGAATCTCATTTCAACAACTTTATTACACTCGATGAATCTGACTGTCTCGATGAATATGAGCTGCTATACTACAGTAGCCTGTATCTGCAGCGTCACTGTGAAGGAATTTGAGGGCAGCGTAATTGCGGTAGTAAAGCACTGAAGGCCAGGTGAAAAACCCATGGCCCAGCACTGATACTGTTAATACTACCTGTACTACCAGTCAAAATAATAATGGTGATAATGTCATCAGTGGTAGAACATGCGCTCAGCCTTTGTGAGAGGATGGTAGTGATTGGAAAATGTGTAACTGGTTTTGATCAGTGTGTGTTTGCTCAACCTTCAAACCTTCCATAAGGCGTTACACTCTCCCAAATGGATTAACATGAGTTAATCACATTCCTCAAGACACACAGCTGATAACTGTCATCACATCTCCACAGCGTGCTGGGGCAGTGAGGCGTCTGGGGCGTGAAGAGTCATCATTGTCACTGTAGCCGAGCGCCTGCTGTTTCCATATTGTTTGCGTAAGAATGTGTGTGTCTTTTGGTGGGGCTGTATAAAGACATCTGCCAAGTGGAGCTCTGAATAATGAGGAGGAGCTGTCAGACATGGCAAGCTGATCTGGACCGCTTAATCCAGCAGACATGACAAGCTGAAGCTTTCAGCTTTGCTTCTCTCTCTCCATCTTAATACTCTCCTCCCATTAAGTTTTAGAGTGACAGGAGTGTCTTGAGTCAGACGACAGACGTGGCCTACAAAACATTTCCACAGCTTATGAGATTTGCATCCCTCATTAGGATAGCGGTGAGAGAACGTCCATTTCTGACGCCTTTTTTTGGATGTTATTTTTATGTGGATGTTAATTTTAGCTGGTCCTGTTATCCTACCTGAGGCCTTAAGTGGATGCTTGGAAGATATGTACCTTTTAAAACATGAATGGGTTTGTACGTAGGGGGAGAGGAGGGTGGTTGTTTGAAGATCAGACAGTGCATGGTAATCTGCTGGATCTCCTCTTGGAGATAGAAGCAGCATCTGTCCAGCCTGACCCAAATCCTCCCCCCTTCTATGCTCCTCTATAATCCTTCCTTCTCCCCCAGCACTCACTGTCCATCTCAACCCTTCCAGAAAAACACACACACACACACACACACACACACACACACTCTCACTCTTTCTAGGTAATATTCCCTCCCTGACGCTTGGTGTCCTGTTCCTGTTGTGTAGAAGCAGAAGTGTTTACTTGTCTGTGTGTATATATGTTGGGGGTCATTTCGAGACCAAGTTCTCATCAGGTCATTGGGTCAATCAGGATCGGCAGATGTGCTCTCATGTATTAACTGCTTTGCTGTTGTATGAAAGCCTGGTTTCTATAGTGTCCTTCTAGGTTTACTATACAGTCAGCATAGAGATACTGTAGGATTACTTTAATCATGCACTCAGTATCATCAGCGGCTCTCTTGTGTCAGTGATAATCTGGAGAAGCCTATCTCAACCAGCACCCTAGGGTGCTGTCTGGCTTCACTCATCAGAGGTACTGTTAAAAGTATTCTGGTGTTGCTGAAAATTCTATAAAAAAAAACTAATAAAGTAATTAAAAAATAGTTATGTACTTATAATTAAAATGCAGATCATTCTCAAAACTCATGCGTCATAATTAATCACACATGACCATTTTCCCAAGTCTCAACTAAAAAGCACAACTGCATCTGACTGATTAACTAAGCACTTTTACTCAAGTACTGCACTTAAGGACACATTTGATTTGCTTGATCTTCAAATTATTATTTCCATTTGAAGTTAATTTATAGTATTTACACGACCACATTAAATTTGTAGTTACTGTACAGATTACAATTTAAAAGGATTTTTTTTAATAAATGCCTTTTAACAGATACGTGATTCTCAGAGGACAGTAATGCTGTTAAACAGCTGAGGGTCTCGTAGATTAAACGACTCTTCCGCAAGAAGTAATTCGATTACTTCAAACTTTCACATTACAGCGGTAACATAAATCTATGTACTAACACAGTAGGAAAATTGATACAGATATTCATGTTATATGTGAAATGAAGATAAGATGACCAGCTGAACTTTTTACTCCATACAGTTTCAAAACAGAATAATTACTTCAGTAGACTATGTTTATTTTGAATCATTTTTCTTTCTTGACATTTCGGCAAAATATTTAAAAAAACAGAACCAGTCAGTTTACCGTTCACACAAGAGTAATTCTTTATATTGAAAACTATTACGTTTTACTTTTACAATAGTGCCATTGTATGTAGTTTTTTCCTTTGACACTACTATTTTTAATTGTATTTCGTTTTACTTTCATGTTATGTTTTAATTTGATTCTTTTTACTTTGGCACTAATTAAAACTCAATCCCATATAGGCCTACTTACTTTTAAAATTTTCTGTGATTTTACCTAAAGCTTTTATTTTGTTGAACTTTGACACTATTACCACTATAAGACATTTACAGATTTTACTCCATTATTTTTTCCCCCATACTTTTTTTTAACTTTTTTTTTAACTTTTATACTTAATAGAGTTTCACTTATCTTTGAGTAAAGAGATACATTTACCAGAGTAAGTTGTTCCACAAGTTACTGTACTCTTACTTGAGTAAAGAGTGTGTTTTTGCCACCTCTTGGCAAATATTAAGCCCGAGAAAATCCTTGTCAGAGTAAAGGGGATGTGTACTTCCTCCAAGACTCAAGTTTTCCACTGAGAGGAAGTTACTTTTTCTATCAATCAATAGCCCCTCATAGGGATACCTAGTTTATGTTTTAATTACATGTTAGAGTGATTTTCTCCAACTTTTAAAGGGTGAAATGACTGAATCTTTTTTTTTTTTTTAATACTGCTGGTTGTGTGGGCATTTGGGCTTTAACACAGGTGGATTTCTGATGCAAACACGGCAGTAATCATTTTTATCGAAGTGAAAGTCGACAGCGCCACTGAGCAAATATTTCATTATTCTCTGATTTAGAGGGCATGCATGTGGAATTCCAAGGATTAACCTGTGACTTGTGTCTGGTGAGAATGTTCATGTTCTTTATATCACGTCAAACAGCCATTTTGTGTGGAGGTTTATCACTGATATTATTCCCTTTCCTCTGAAGCCCTCAATAAGGCACAATCAAGTGTGAAACTGATCTACTGCTAATTTGGAGCCATAACACAACAGTATACTGTGGTACCATGCATCTTGTAATACATCTGGCAAAATCTATAAAATGTGATGATGTCTGGAGCTCCCTGCAAAAACCCAACAAACACAGCATTGATTTACGTATGTGCTTCGGTTCACAACCACTGTCTGCGTCACAAAAGCCAAACAGCATTAATAAATAAATGTGTTTTGTTTCACATAGAGGCTATCAAACAAGCGCACAACATATCACTAATACATCATGAAACACAAACATTGAACAAAGAAATTCAATGAATATTGCAAAGACAAGAGTGGCGCTGTTGTCTCAATGCACAAAGGCTGAGAATCTGGGCCCTTTCTGTATGGAGTTAGCATTTCACCTATCGTGGCTCTGGCTTCCCCTCACAGTCCACAAGCATTAAATATAGTTTTTAAGTGTTATGAATACTTAATTTTTCCTAAGGTGTACCCATCCTCTCAGCCATTGTCACCTGGAATTGTAATTAAAAGTAATCAGTGTTATCTAAACAGAAATACTTTATGTCCATGTCATACTAGATATTGACTGGGTACAGAACTTGACTCCTGTGTAGGTGACCTGCATTTGATTCTCACAGGTGTGTTTTTATACATGAAGAATTTTTGCCACTCTTAAGATTTTGTTCATTTATCGCTTCTTACATGAGCAAACTTCAAGCATGTTCCAAATAAGTCTTATAGTTATGCATCCGAGGTACCCATGTATGTTTTATAAGCACCCTCCAAAAGTGTAGTATTGTCTTATCAATTAAACCCTAAACATATCCACATCTCCTCCAAAAACACAAGATAGAATTCAGGGACATTTCACACAGGCTTTGTCGGGGCAGTAAAGGTGAGCATCTCATAATTGGTTTCTGTTGTCTGCTCAATATGAGCCCCATTCATGTCAATTTGGTGACATTCAGGTTCTGGTTTCTTCGCACCGGCACCTATTGAATTTTTACTGTTGCAGGGGCATCTGTGTCCTTGGAAATGATATTGTGTTTTCGTACATGTAAATTTCAGATGATCTATATTTTTTATGAAGCAAGATGATCTTAGAGAAATATTTTGCACATTGGGATTTTGTGTTTGCAAAGCACATTATTTGTTAGAGAATTGTGGTTATTGAATAAAATTCCATTTTAGCAGGAGAATAGCTGCTTGCAGCCTTATGTCCCAGCCCTCACTGTACTTACCTCTCCTTCATATTTATTCAATGTTTACATTAACTGCCTGTATAATATTCATACACTCCTCCACTCTAAATAGGATATCTTCTCTGCTACTGTTGCCATGCTCTTTGCTTATCCTCCTGTTTCCTTCCAGGGCCTAAAGGCAGCAGACAATGACCCCACTGCCCCACCATACGACTCCCTGCTGGTGTTTGACTACGAGGGCAGTGGTTCCACCGCTGGCTCCCTCAGCTCCCTGCACTCCTCCTCAAGCTACGGAGACCAGGACTACGACTACCTGGGCGACTGGGGGCCACGGTTCCGCAAGCTGGCTGACCTGTACGGCGGAGGGGATGATTAAAAACCTAAACCCACACCAACAACAAACACCCTCCCCATGCCACCGTTTTTCCACAGCTCAGGTGGTGGGTGGGATTAATGAAGGAGGATATGGTGTTAACATGGATCGGCACTTCTGAATTATCATGGGACAGCTTGTAAAGAGACTGACTGCCCCTGGTTGAAGGTTTATGAAACTAGGGACCATTATGACTCCTGGCCAGTAAGGCATATTCATCTAACCGTTAGCCCCCGTGCTAACAGATACGAACAGCCAGAAGAGTTTGCTCGGTGGGAATGCTGTCTCTGTGATGGTTAATAGCTAGGAGAGCCATGCTACGGATGCTCATTTACACTTGAATATTACAGTACAGGAGCACTGGGGTCAAATGTGCCTTTTTGTACATTCTTTTTATTGTGTTCAGTCTCAACTCAGTATGTTGCTTTAAGGTTCTGTGACGGCATCCTGAGAAGCACTACGCCATGATAATGTGTCTGTGTGTATGTGTATGTTTGGGTTCCCCATCCTTACCTGTATGTGTGTGAGAGAATGATTTATTTCCACATAGACACACTGGATTGACATTCTACGGGGCAAAGCCACCTATAATTTGGGAGACTCTTCTGGTAAAAATATGGCTTCATTGTACAGCTTTGGGTTTTTCCTCTCTTGAATTATCAGAATATGTTTGGATTTCTTGAAAGCTATGTTTACGGGCTGTATTTCCCTAAAGCACATGTCCGAAGCCCATTTAACCACAGTCACTAGTTAAATTGGTCATAATGTGGAGTCAAAGTAAGGCTAGATGCAAGTTGAGTTGTTTCGTCCCTTATTTGATCTTATGGGCTCAAGTGAGTTGAATGTGTGTGCATCTGGCTTTTTGCTAATCATATAGCCCTAATCTTCTGGCTGAAGGACAGGGAAGAGGGCTTTGGACCTGTGAGCTAATGCATTTTGACAATTATGTTGATGGTGAGGAGGAAACTCAGTTGCAGCTAGTGTTTGTTGTTCAAGTCACAGACATATTGGAAAACTGAATGGCACCAAATATCTGGGTTCACACCATTATTCCTAGATGCACACAATGAAAATATATCCCTGCATGAATAATACAAAAGACTTCTTGCAGCTTTGCTATGACTTTTTATGTAAGAGTGCTATGTGCAAAATTCCTATTTGATGTTAAATTGATTAATTAAATACATAAATAGATAAACCTGAAAAAAAATGATTTGTTGAAAGGGAAGAAAATTACTGTGTTATGAACGGTCTGATGTTGAAACATCTCTCCTGACTTAAATCAATTTCTGCTGACTCAACATACTGAGGTAAGGCATTTCACTTCCTCTCTGCTCATTCTCACTGATTTTCCTCTTCTAACTCTGATCATGCGACACCTTGTAATACATATCAACTTTGTTTGAACTGCAGTAAAGCCACCTGTGGTCTTCAATACTGTTATACACCTAAGGAAATAAACATTTTGTCCTAACTTATTTAACTGCACTTTCACAAATGGGACTTTAAATTACATGCAGAGTTGAGTTCATTTGCAGACAAATGAGAAATTGCAGAAGCAAATTTCTGAAGACAGTTTAAATTCCTGTTAATGTAGAGGAAAGAAAAAAAGTAAGAAAATATGAAGGATAACTGATAACCACAAAACATAAAAAAGGTGCGTGCAGAGTAACAGCTTGAGCTCATAAATGCCATAGAAATTAAAAGAGCAGTTTGTTTATTTAGATAAACCTGTTTGTTTTCAGGACATCAATTTTACTTAATTTTATTATGTCAACGTAACATCTGCATGTCTTCAAGAGTTTATTTTATTTATTTTGAGCCATCTGGAGATATTATTACCATGACAACAGAATACAGCCAACAAATTATTTTAGTCTGATTTTCATGCTTCTTTATCTTTCATGGAGAATAAATCTACATTTAAATATTAAAGGAACAATTACATCATTATGCATATTTAACGGGTCCTTTCAAGCCTACAGTGTGGTCCAGACTTTCGGACTTAAACCAACGCCTGGATCCTACAGAAAGACTTTTGTCAGACCAAAACACACATAAGAAAGTGCAGGCACGCCACCGTCGCCAGTGATCAGGAGATAGAGCAGCTTGAATGGTTCTCATTAGCAGGTACTGCCTTGCATGGTAGCATCTACCACCAATTTATGAACTTAATACTGTGGCTTAGTTAAGTACAGTCCATTAACCAAAACCAAAACCCTGTTCCGAATTCTAGGTGTGAAAGCGCTCTTACTTTACATGTGATTTAGAGAAAGTTAAATAGCAGCCATTGACTGACATCCATCACTCCGTTTGATGTCTCCTCACTGGTTCTCTTCTCGTGATATTGATCTTTTTATGACATGCAAATGACCTGTACCGCATTTAACCTGTTCCTCCATATAATTATTTAATTCTGTTTAGCCTCCTGCCTAAGTCCCTACCCTCCCTATTGTTCTGTGCAAATCTGCTCCAAAGTTGATTTGTATCTTATAAATTCTGGATTAATAAGTTATCATTTTAATGTAATCACAACACTGGAATCTATATTTGTATTTTCCTCAATCCCCGAAACCTTTCCCAAAGCTAATTTTTTAATCCGAGTGATGAAATGATCATCTGCGGGTATAAGACATAAGTACATGGAAATTATATTAGTAATTTAAATTTGGATTCAAATTTAATGTTTTGTCTCCATGTGTTGGCCCTGTGATCAACTGATGACCTGTCTTTGGTTTTTCCCAGCAAAGGATACATAATTACGAAAAATGGATGGATGGTAAATTCTTAGATGAAGCTCTTTAGAAATTGGTCCGCTAAATGTGAAATGTAAGTATAGGTAACAAACTTCATTCATTCATATTACTTAGAATGAACACCCTAATTCCCAGCACCTGTTATCATTGTTTGTAAATTGAAAAAACAATTGATGGAGCTCCTGCTGCTGGGAACTGTCAAGTCTTCAGTCTTTTTCAAAGAGGAAACTTTCCATTTGCGTTGATCTCTCTCATGTTCAGTTAATTCCTCCTCCTGCTCGACAGACACACGCGCTGCTGTCGGGAATGAGTCTCTTCAAGTATTGACACGCTGCAGATGGTCTTTGAGCTCCCCAAAATTTAAAATCAAATGAATCACAGACCGGTTGGTAGCACAGTTGCTTCGCAGCAAGAGGGTTCTTCTTCAAATCCACCTGGCCTTGGGGCTATTTTTACATGAAGTTTGCATTTTCATCCCTGTGTTGGTTATGTCCAGGATCTCCAGCTCCCTACCACAGATCAATAACGTGATATTGTGGAAGGAGGCGCTTGGACGGGAGCTGCTGCTCCTTCATGAAATTATCAAGTCGAGGTGGTTCATCATTTATTAGGATCCTCCAGGGGGCCCCCCATCAAGGTTTTCTCGGCATGACCAACTTGGAGGAGAACCTGGGGTATACTCAGAAATCTCTGGAGAGATGAACTATCTCATCTGGCCCACCTTTGGGTCCTCAGGATAAGCTTGGGTGTGTTGCTGGGGAGAGGGATGTATTCCCTGCTTGGCCTGCTGCCACTGACCCCCTGCAAGTTTAAGAAAATGGAGTAAATCAAAAATTATGTGAATTGTCAAGTAACATCCTGCTCCTCTTAAGCCTGGTGAAAACTCCAGCATTGTTAACAGGACCAGTGCCACATGAATTGTGTCATTTCTTGTTGATCCCCAGGCTCATGTTGTGGCGAGCTTCAAACCCAGAGCTGTACAAACGAGCTGCATATTTTTGCTCGTTTGGTGTTCCAAAGCTGCCCAGACGATGTGTACAGTACCGCTAGACTTTAGATAGATACTTCTGTTTTTGTTTGCTTTTCTCACATGTAACTTATGCAGCCAATCTGATTGCTAATAAAGGGAGATACCAGTCCTTGTTTTGTAGCAAAATAACTTCTTGATACTCTGCTGTGGTGGACGAATTACAAAAAAGGCAACTTTTCTTCTGTCTGCTGATTTGCCTTAGTGTTCTCTGGTATTCCCAACTGGCTACTCACTGTAAACTCAAATATGTACAGATTGTATTTTTCTCTTGTTGTTCTTTTTGGCTGTGGTCTCTGAAAATGACATGCTAATATTCTGGATCCTTGTAAATGTGTAATTTGGATTACAAATTAAAATGTTTTTGCATGTTTTTATCTTTTCATTATGGGAAAACGGTTTGTTTCCAATCTTTTCACAAACACCCACAAAAACAAACTACACTATGTAGGCTCCACAGTAAGGGACAAAAAGCACAACACATTTAACCATCCAAGCTAAGAGCAGAATTCTCAAGTAATTGCAGTGGTGCAGTCTCTTTCAGCTCTCTGCATACCGAAGGGGGAGATATCTGTTTCTGATAATCACTTCTTTATATTCAACGGATCATCACTAACTGTTTGCTGTTTGCTGCTGACGAGGTCATGGAGGAAGTTATGATGGGTTTTTACCGGAAATAGCTTCCTGCTGATCATCGAAATCCAGTCTAAATCAGAACAGATAAAATGATGCAATCTGTAAAACAAACACACATGTGAACTTACCTATAGATCCCAGGAGGGAACATGTCCAAGAATCAAATCAAATCAAATAAGATTTAAAAACACATGCTCCCTTTAGTAAATAGCACACAGATTGTGATTGACTGTTGAGGAGATTCACGCCTTCCTGCTATACAATATATCTCAGTGCTGTAGCCCACGCTCGCCTGACCGGATCCCCATACATGTATACAAAATAGGAACAAAAATAAAAAATATAATATATGAGTAAATAAAGATGGATGGATGGATAGATAGATAGATAGATAGATAGATAGATAGATAGATAGATAGATAGATAGATAGATAGATAGATAGATAGATAGATAGATAGATAGATAGATAGATAGA
>VRLP01008711.1:0-5000 GCA_009660295.1 Lophius piscatorius
TTCTATTAGATCAGAACTCGTGTAAACACCTGATTCTATTAGATCAGAACTCGTGTAAACACCTGATTCTTTTAGATCAGAACTCGTGTAAACACCTGTTTCTATTAGATCAGAACTCGTGTAAACACCTGATTCTTTTAGATCAGAACTCGTGTAAACACCTGATTCTGTTAGATCAGAACTCGTGTAAACACCTGATTCTATTAGTGTAGACACCTGATTCTATTAGATCAGAACTCGTGTAAACACCTGATTCTATTAGATCATAACTTGTGTAAACTCGTGTAAACACCTGATTCTATTAGATCAGAACTCGTGTAAACACCTGATTCTGTTAGATCAGAACTCGTGTAAACACCTGATTCTGTTAGATCAGAACTCGTGTAAACACCCGATTCTATTAGATCAGAACTCGTGTAAACAGTCTACTGTAATGATTTCAATCAGAATGAAGGAAAGTGTAAACCCAGCCAATGAAACTGTCAGACAAACTGACCTAAAAGTTTATTCAGTGTTAGAAACACATCTCAACCGAGTTGGTGTTCCTGGAACAAGCGTGGATCTCAAGCCCTTTCATCGGAACACTTCTGATGTGAATCTCTTGTGTTGTAAAAACACAAGCACCCACACTGTCACGCTTCTTAGATAGTGAATGGAATTTTGAGGGTGTAAAAGTTACCGGTCTAAATGCCGACACATCTGTTGCTCCACGCCGCTAACGGGCATTTCCCCCACACGCCGACCCGCCCACTCTCATCTTTGCCTTCAGTGAAAGCGAGTGGGTGGCAAAATAAGGATGTGGGGAAAGTGGGAAAGATTCCGGGAAACTCCCAGTTCACTTACGTTAAGGAGCTGAATGGGAGAACTTGACTTGACTTTGGCAGAAGGCCGTGACAGACGCTGCTGAAAACAGAAGGAAGCGTTTCTGTTTTTACCGGGTCTCCCGTGAATCGCTGCTGAACTCTTTCAACAACCGCCATTCAAAACTAATCGGGACTTTATTTGAAAGATGCATGAAAACAACGTGTGACGATCTACTCATCCTCCCTGACATAGACTCAAGCGGAGAAGAAAATACGTTTTATGATCGACCCCCTTGACTTAACTGATCTTTGTAAATATTATCTTATTTTGAGTTGCGACTAGATTAGAAAAGACTGGGAATGTGTTCTGTGAGAACTCCAGAACAGGAACCCGGACGACACCGGAGTGAGGAAACAGCGAGCAAAAGTGTAGTTTAACATCCACACCAATCCGCCATAAGATTCAAACCATTCGCCTCATTTTGTGAGGGCACCTAAACGTCACAGTGATGTCCCCGTGTGATGTCACCTTTCTATCAGAACCAGCACGGACATTTTCAGCGGTTTATGCTACAGAAGCTCTTCTGTGGGATCAGACAACAGAGGTTAGCATCATTCCCCAGACGCATGGATGAACTCTGGGCGGCCGTGACCTTACCATGACCTTACCATGACCTTACCATGACCGTTTTTTTTTTTTTAAAAGGACGGAAGTTTATCCTGAAGATGTTGCGACGTATTATGACATGTTGGAACCTTTAAGATGAAACAACCAATTGGTTTTGAGGATGTCACCGCCGGATCATTGAGTTACAACGTCACCCACACGAGAAATATTATTAGTACCCACAGATTTTATATTTATTTGTTGTTCAGTTTTTGTATGAATCCCATCGAGGACATCAATTTCAAGTTTTACTTTTAAAAGTGTTGTGGACGTCGGTGCCTGGGTTCCCCGGAGGTTAGGACTGCGTGATAATCAGTTCAAAGGATTACCGCAATTATTTCAAACTTTTACCTCCATTGTGATCAAAAAAACAAAAAAAACAATCACTATTGTTTGGCTTTTTTCTATGGATAGATTTTAATGTAAAAGCTTCTCTGATTGAGACGTTTTGGTCCCACTCACGCCATGCATGCAGCGGCTAACGTTGGTTGGAATTTGTGATGTGGCGGCTGATTTCATCCGCTGTGAAGACGAGGAGGAGATCCCGGATGTTTCCCCCGTCTCCCTTATTTCAAAACACATTTTTCTTCTTCCTTAAGTCAACTAATAACTGCTAATACTAGCCGCTTTACAAATCACCCAGCTGTGAGTCGCGCTCATAACATGTCATTCAAACGTCACGACCCCATCCTGTCCTTCATACCGATGGGGATTCTTAAATGTAAGACATTAAAGTCTCGTCTTTAACGTCTTACATTTCTAATTCTGTCGCACTGAATCAACCGACATCGACGTCAGGGTCAGAGTTCATCAGAGGACGACGACTCGCGCCTGCTCTCAGTTACGAGAGGCAGTAGGCGGGTTTACATAGACATTCTAATTCTTAATATATTGGGAAAAGACGCTTAATCGGAAAGAAAATGTTGCGTGTAAACGCCCCTTTATGAGGGAAAAGTCCTTTTAACAATGAGATTTCATTCCTTTACGAGGAGGAAGTCTAAGTCCTTTCATGAAAGTCTTCATGATGTCCAGTCGCCGCATGTAAACGCTGTTTCTGAAACTTCTGTGTTTGAGTTGTATCTGTTCATGCCCAGCGTCGTGATGTAATCCTCCGGCTGGGTCTTTTCAGCGCAGACGCATTTGAAGTAGGGAGACTTCAAAACGGTACCGGTCTACATCGGGGAGTCATATAATCATCGCAACTTTGAAAGACTTCAACATAGTTGGACTGTTAGATGGACGAAACGTCACTTCCTGTCCACGCCATCTTTGTCGTATTCTTCTTCTGGGCGCTTGTTGGCGGTCGGCGCCTAGCTCATCGTAGAATTATCGCCACCTTATGAACGGGAGTGTGGATCGTCAGGTTTTATTCAGATAGGAGAAGGGGGTCCCACGTAAACCCACCTAATGTGCATTAAACGATCCTGAAGTTATTGTCAGGTAACAGAGTGTTTCTGAATCACTCAGCGATTCTTCAGTTATCAGTCAGGTGCTTTTTCATACACTTTTTTAATCACACCTGCAAAATGTTAACGTCCGCCTTACAAGGTCCGCACTTCCAGGTCCACATGTCCATCCAACGCCCTCTGGAGCGCTTCTGCACCCGGTGTTTTCTAGCCGCCGTGCCGTAAACTACAGATCTAAAGTGAAGATGTGCTGCACAAATATATATACGGTCTGTTTGGAGGCATTCATGGCCTCCTCAACGTCGTACGTATCTTGTGTCCTCCTTTATCCCGCCCCTTTGTTCTGCTCCGCGCCGCATGTTATGAGTATTTTGATTTCTTCGTGTACTTCATCAATGTACAAAAATACATTTGTGCATAAGTGCGATGTTTTTTAAGAAAAGAGCCAAAATGAGATTCCTGGGAACTGTTTTGAAATTTGATATCTGACTATAGATACATTTGTACTTTCCTTTACAGTCAAAGAACGACCTCATCTTTTCACTTATTTAAAAATAAATGAATTTTTTAAAATTATTTTACACATATAATAATGATTCTTATTCTCGACATCTTTTTACAAAATTACTCACTTTTTCTGCCTAAACCCAGGTACATAAACCCTCCTCCGATTCTCACCGTCGGACACTCAGATTTTCATAAATAAAGTTTTAGATAACAGAATCGCGGGAGTTTCCATCCCTACAAATTCAATGCAGTCATGTCAAATAATGGGAGGATATTTTTTCATGTTAGATCTTTCCGAGGTTATTCTTTTTCTTCCGATGTTTGACGTATTTTATCATTTTTCAAGCATCCTCAGAGGCTGGAACAGATTTTTGTAGGAGCGGATTTACGCTTTTCTTTCGTTTATTCTGGTTCTCTCTTATGTCATATTAAGAGGTTCTCTTCGGGTTTTCACTCTTTTATAAAATTACCATTACTTTGAGAAAGTAATTGTGATGGATTTTAATTTTTCGAGCATCTTCAGAAACATTTAAATGAAAAAAATAAAAATCTGTCTTATGTTGTTTCAGCTGCGTTGAGGTGGATGAAGATGACGCTCCAGATATTGACATATATCACTGTCCAAACTGCGAGAAGACCCACGGCAAATCCACGCGTAAGAACTATTTGTTGTCTTAATTGTTGCTGTCTTTCCTGAAGAATCTGCTGTCCTCTGATTTCTCTCCTGCAAAAACAGATCAAAGCTCGTTTCAAACGTAAACCGACGGCATTCTAGACGTTGATCAGTCTTTCTTTTTTGCTATCCAGTGAAAAAGAAAAAGAACTGGAGCAAACATGACACGGGGCAAAGCACGGACATCAAAGCTGTTCAGAACGGCAGTCAGGTTTTCATCAAGGAGCTTCGCAGCCGGACGTTTCCCAGGTAAAAAAAAACGTTACGGCGGATTATTTCTCTTCATCCAACTGTCCAAAAAACAAAAAGGAAACGTGGTGAAAGTTTAACCTTTGGATAAGATTTAAAAAAGTTTCAACTCACTGCTTTTATTAAATTAATTCAATTATAATAGACATTAGATCATGCTTTTATGAAATATAAATGTTCTTGTTAAATGTGATAAGCGTTTGGAGAACATCTGACCGCTGCACCTCCCTGATAATCCCACTAGGGGGCAATGTCCTATCATATTTGGAGATCTGCCTCCATATAGACCCACATGTTCCTCAGTTCTTGTTCAATGTCTTTAGTTGGCGAGAAACTTCCAATGCCCACCTTTCTCCCCGGGATCTGCTCCTCACTCTGGTTTTGTGTGTGTGTTGTTCAGCGCTGATGATGTAGTGCTGAAGCTGGGCGGCAGTCAGCTGACCATGGATCACCTGGAGGAGAACGGCTTCAATGAGCCCATCCTGGCTCAGAAGAAAGAGGGCCTGGGAATGTCCATGCCTGCTCCCACCTTCTACATCAGTGATGTGGAGAACTACGTCGGTAAGGACGACAGTGGAAGCGACCTCACTGCGGATGTTTCCACGGTCATACTTTAGTACCGCTACTACCGAGCTCGGCCCTCTGACGTCACGACCTCTGCATAGGGCTTTCTTTTCAAATCATAGACGGAATTA
>VRLP01008711.1:10000-15618 GCA_009660295.1 Lophius piscatorius
ACAGTTTTATACAACTGTCATATATTATAACACTGTTATAACACTGTTATAACCGTTATGTTGCCTTCATAATTTACAGTTTTATAAAACTGTCATACATTATAACACAGTTATTACACTGTTATTACCGTTATGTTGCCTTCATAATGTAGACGGTGTTATAAAACTGTCATACATTATAACACTGTTATAACACTGTTATTACCGTTATGCTGCCTTCATAATTTAGACGGTGTTATAAAACTGTCATACATTATAACACTGTTAGAACACTGTTATAACCGTTATGCTGCCTTCATAATTTAGACGGTTTTATAAAACTGTCATACATTATAACAATTGTTATAATACTGTCATTACCGTTATGCTGCCTTCATAATTTAGATGGTGTTATAAAACTGTCATACATTATAACACTGTTATAACACTTGTATAACATTGTCTAAACGGCCTCATAGAGTTAAACGCATGAAAGCAAAAACTCCCACATAGTTGTAGAATCTCTGACTGCAGACAAAACGAAGCAGCTTCATGTTGTCGTCTCCTTTATGGCACTTTTTTTGGGGGGATCAAGTTTTTATTGAAAGAAAAGGTGTACAACTGTAAGAATAATCATAAAAAGTGAATTGAAAAAAGGATACAGAAAATATTAATTGAAAAAAGAAAAAAATATAATATAAATGTTCAGAGGTCATGAGTAAAGATTTACAACAGCAGCAGCTGGTGACATAATCTAATACCTATAATGTTCTACACATACAGATAGAGACGGTCCAAACTACTAAGTTTGTTTAAGATTCTCTAGGAACTTCTCTTCATTTCAATAATGCGTTCACACCTTTTCTTAAAAATAGTCTTTTTAAGCAGCAGTAGAAGCTGCTAATAATATATATTTTCAGAGCTCATTAAAGATATATTTCATGAAAGACAAGAGGACAACATGGAAGAAGTGTGTCAACAAAAGCTCCGACCATTGAAGTGAACAGAACCGGAAGTGTTTCTCATGATGGTGCTCGTAGAAAACTAAAATAACCAAATAATTAAATAAATCTGAGTCATGGGGCAATAAGTGTAGATAATATTATATTCAAATATTAGTGTGAATAATGGAGAGTTGCTCACAAGGGTGAATAATTCTACAGGAATAAATAATATGAATAAAGAAATATCTTAATTATTTTTTCCCCTCAGGGTGGATCAATGCAATCCTGACGCCGGTCGACTGCCTGGCCTTCTCCGGACACTTTGTTCACAACCTGAGTGTGGAGATGCAGATGAGGTTCGGACGGAATCTAGACCATTCACTAGACCATTCGTCTTTTTACTGTCTTTCATATTTGATAAGAGCATCTCACATAGGAGTTTCCACTGGGTCCTCGTTTGGGACCTTTGTCTTTAATTTCCTTTCTATAAGTTCTCCACATTCAGGAGGACTTTATCACAGCTTGTTACCGTAAACCTGTTGGTGCAGCTTTGCTGGAACTTGTTGCTTTCTTCTTCTCAGAGCGTATGAAATCGAGAAGCGTCTAAAGGTCAAAACTCTCAACCCCTTCTCCAACTTTGAGACGGCATGCTGGTATGTGGGCCGGCATCTCCTGGAGCGATTCAAAGGTAAACACTTAAATCAGTTCGGTGTATTTTTAGGGTTCCAATTTATTTCTGTTTGCCCTAATATGTGGTCTTTTAATATAAACTTACATCCTCAATTAGCCGGCCGGGGCTCCAGAAGAATGCGTGACAGCGGAGAAAACACAAACACTGTCAGAAATCTCCCTTTCTCCCGACCTCCACGTTCACTTTCTGGCCGCGCGTCTGCCGCACAGATGAGGAGCTGGATGCTCCGATATTATTTCAGTCATTAAATCGGTGGATCGGCGAGTTCACAGATGATTAGCTTCAAAAGGTTTGGCCCAGCTAGAATCGCTTGCTCCATTACGAGCTCGTGTTTAAACTCCGCTCAGCTGGCCTGGGCCAATTGTTTATGTTTCCACCATTTTCCGTGTGCGTTGTGTGCGGAGCGCACTACTTTTAACCCACAGGACCTCGCCATTAATTCACCATTATTCTTTGTAACTTCAAGGTCAGCTCTGTCAGTGCAGGAAATAACTGACTTCACCGGTGCTGCTATTTGGACTTGAGGTTATTGATAATTTCCTGTTTTGGTTTTAAGTCCACTTCGGTCGAAGGAGCTACTTAGATTATTCGCCCGGACTTTTCCTGCTAATGAAAAAGTCAATAAAGAGGAATCCACAATCAAGTTCGGCTCGCATAATAATTTCCCCTAAATCAACATTCCAGCCGCTTCTTAACCAAAAGTTAAAACTAAAATAATCACGTTGGTGAGTGAGTGAGTGAGTGAGTGAGTGAGTGAGTGAGTGAGTAAGTTAGTTAGTAGATGCCGGTTTGTTTGTTTGTTAGCAGGATAATGCAGAAAATGTTGGGATTTACAGAAAAAACTTTGAATTAAAACTCTAAAAAGTCTTTATTCTACAGCGACCCAGCAGAGGAGCTGATCCAGGGTATTTTTTTAGTAAATTTTGGGCAAATATTGCATGGTTTCACAATGCAGGATTCCTACTCGTGCTGGAAAACCTGGAAAATCATTGACCAATTTTCCTGTCATGGAAAACACATGGGAAAAATAAAATGTCCTGGAAGAGTTGGAGTTATTCTGGAAAATTGTCCTGATGAGGGTCTGGCACAAACACAATGAATATTGTTTAGCAAGTTAGTTTCCCTGTTAAGCAAATATTCTGTCCTACACATGAGTCAAATAATAGATGTGTGAAGTATTTGTGTGTCAGTGTTGAGTTAAACCTCGTATATATTTTGGTAAACATGCACTATTTGAGTTTGTGCGCAAAGACCTCCTTACATGTCACGGGGCGAGAAAGTCACCATATATTGAAAAATCACCCAGATCTTTGTAAATGTGCAGATGTCTACATTTTTCACCCGGTGACTTGTTAATGCTAATGTTGTTAGCATAAGTGAATAGAATTTAACATGGCAAAAACTAGCATCCTGGCTATCAATCAATCAGATTATATTTACATATCAACTTTCAAACAACGACACATCTCCAAAGCCGGGGGTTATATGGAGGGAGGGAGAGTTGGTTGGTGTACAGGGTCCTGCTTTTCTTGTTTTGCATCTCGTGCAAAACTGTGTCAGATAAAATACAACGTGATTAGAATGAGACTTTAATTCTGTAAGGCAAAATGAGGCGCAGTGGGTAGCGCTGCTACTTCACAGCAGGGGGGGTGGGTTCAAATCCACCTCCGCCCTTGAGGCCTTCCTGTTTGGGGTTTGCATGTTCTCCCCGTGTCAGCGTGGGTTCTGTCCAGCTTTCTCCCACAGAACAAAAACATGCAGTAGCGGAGATCCGGTGACTAAATCTCCCGTTGGAGCGAATGGTTGTCTGTCTCTGCGATGAACTAGTGACTCGTCCAGGGTCTACCCTGCCTCTCGCCCAACGTGGGCTGGGATAGGCTCCAGGCGCCAAAGACCCTGAACAGAATAAGTCATCGGTGTGAAAAAGTATTCACCCCCTGAAACCAGTTGGAACTCGTTCCACCTCTGCAACAACAACAACCAAAGCCTTCCTCTAACTGGAGATCAGTCTGTGACGTCACCCTTTATAGAAGGGCTTGAGTTCAGCCACAGCGGAGGGTTTGTGAGCATGAAACCGCAGCACCGCAGGGGGGTTCAGGTCCACTGGACCACTTCAGAACTTCAGCTTTATTGCTCTTTACCTTTCTGAGGTGGACCTTCTTTTCTTTTCATCTCGAGCGTTAACTCTCAGACGGATGACCTGACATTCTCTGTCATTTGAGCGAGATTCAAGATCGCTAATGGGCCTCAGGACCGCCGGGTCGCTCGGAAGGTTTGCAGACGTGTCAGACGTTTTGGTCGGCGGACTCAAGCATTTGCATAGTTGTAGCAGGGTCTCGACCCCATCGGCTGACGCCATCGCCTTCTTTTCTCACTGCGCCTGTGAGAAGTGGCTTCCGTGCGTCTGAGTTTCCACGGCGACACGACGCGTTATGTGGATAATGAATAATAAGTTGTCATGAAGTAGAAAGTGCAGCTTGTGGCTAATAAGAAAGGACGAATCAGAGGGTCTTACTGCTGTCAGAGCGCAGCTTGCTTTAAAACTAACACTATATACAGTCGAACGTAGCTCGCTTACCCACAATTCTCTCTGCTAAATAGTCCGGCCAGACTGTCCACGGCGTTCTAGACACCTACGAGTCCAGATATGCCGACACCTTTTTTTTAAAAGAAGTTTCAACAAACTGGCAAAAATGATTAAGACAGCCTGTTAGCATGTTGCTAACAAACAAGCTTTTTTTCTGCCTCGGAGCTTTCAAAACAACCTTTATCGGCAACTGTCAATAGCGACACAGTCTTTTGGGGAACAGAAGTCATGTTTCTCTCAATTATGGCGAGGGCCCGCATCAGTGAGAGCTTTAAAAAGGGCTTGACTGCGATTGTTGCAAAATGAAAGTAGACATGTTGGCGAACAAATGAGAGTTTCAGTGAAGACAGATTTAGGTATTGTAGAAACACTTTACTTTGACGGTTTACATTCCCCCTCCCACTACACACAAGAAATCAAGTATGTTTACGTTAGGTGTTTTTAGAATATCCATTGGCCAATATATAGTTACATATATACCTTATAAATCACTGCTAATTTTGAACTCCAGAGTTTGTTTGTTTGCTGAGGTTCAAATAAATACTTTGGGCCGTTGTTTGTTAAAAGGGACATTTGTAAAGAGCCGGCAATGATCGGGTTCACTGGAGCTGGTTCTTGCGATTCTACTGGGTTAGAAGTGGCTCACTGTAAGACGTGAAGACGTAAAGGCTCCGACTTTGAATGTTTAGGAGGCATTAAAGGAGAGAAGACCGGAGGTTTGAGTGGAATTTCCTCCTCTCAGTTTTATGCAGTCGTTGGTTTACATCCATTCCTGTGTGATACAAAGTTATAATCCAAGATCCAACCCGATGAACATGGACAACGTCACATTATCATTATCCCATTCTGAGTTCTGTTGGATGGAAACTTTGGCGCTGCTTTATCTGATAAAGATATTTGAAGTTTGACATAAAACACTCAAAACCACATTTCTGTTGTTTAAAAATGTCAAATGATTCTCTAGTCACTTTATTTATATATACATATATATATATATATATACAGTGAAAGAACTCAAATGTTCTGACGTGGATGGGACCATAAGTAACCACATGATTATTAAACTGTATTTGTGTTTGCTGTTGATTTTCAGTCCATAGAAATGATTGACTAGTTGCTTTTATAAATAATTCCCATTTGGAACCAAGATCAGTCAAACTCTTCTTTTTTTTTTCGCTTTCATGACAAACAACAACGCTTTCACAGTCAAACTCAAAAGTGTCTCCTGGAAGCAATAATAAGGAGACTGAAGAAACCAATCATGAGAAATAAACCTAAAATGTGTTATGTGCACTGACCTCAACACGATCCCTCCGTTCTACCCACTCAAACCGCCTCCTCCTTCCCCGGACTAAACTCAGCACCATGGGTGATCGGGCCTTCTGTTCTGCTGCCCCTCGTCTGTGGAATGCCCTCC
>VRLP01008712.1:0-7500 GCA_009660295.1 Lophius piscatorius
ACACACACATACACACACACACACACACACACACACACACACACACACACACACACACACACACACACACACACACACACACACACACACACACACACACACAAACACACACACACACACAAACACACACACAAACACACACACAAACATACACACACATACACACACACACACATACACACACACACACACACACACACACAAACACACACACACACACACATACACACACACACACATACACACACATACACACACACACAAACATACACACACACACACACACAATGACAATGTCAGCTGGATGTAGATGAACCTCTCAGAGCTCTGCTGGCTGATCACCTGCAGTCTGACTGACATCTACCTGATGGTTTGATGCGTTGCCGTAAAAGAAAAGACGGGTCCAAACGTTTCTCTGCCTGACCCGCTTTCCGAAGAAATGAACAAATGCATGAATGAGTGGCGGTACCGTGAAAGTCCAGGTAGAATTAATGTTTGATTGCAGCTTCATTAGTGGAGCAGATGCTGATTTTGGACATGTCTCTCTCCATCATGACAGAATGGTGCATTCTGGGTGAAAGCCATGCCTGGTTCCGGACTCGTGAGAGCAGAACATCTGGGACGGTAATGCTGTTATTCCTTTGCGGAGAATAACATCGTTTTGTCATGGGTCACTTTACTTCCTGCCGCCGGTATCGAGGCAATTTCCTCTCTCTGTTTCTGAAACGTGGCGTTGAAGTGTGAGCGTTGTCACGCCCCCCGCTGTGATTAACAAATGAGAACCGCTGGTCAGCGGCGTGTTATTACTGAATCCAGGCTTTTGATGTCGGAACACAACGTGTGTTTGGGTGGGATTGCCGACAGTAATTGTGGCCACCTCTCACTCGCAGCACGTCTTTCCCTCTGATGTCGCCCAGCAGAGAATATTATTCAAACCGTTTCCCCGTGGCAAACTGTTTGGCAGGTGGATATTTTCATGGGGTCTCCTGGGTTATCTAGAATCCTCTGCTAGATTAAAAGGAAGCCAATGAATGGAACATGTACTCATTAGCATATTCATATCGCTACCAGGCTGAAAGACGTCTCTGTCCTCCCTTCAAACGGACAATCATCGCCGTTGTGGTGTGAATGGAGGAGCGGAGAAATGGAGAACATCCTCCTTTGTTGTCCTCTGTTAGATGTTAGAATGTGTGATTGGACTTTGTGTGGCATTATTTCCTCTGCTGACAGGAAACAGAGGAGGCGTCTCTGTTTTCACCTAATGTTCTTCTCTGTCCGTCATTTTCACTGGAAACTTTCTTCTGTCCTTTCCCCAAAGTTCTGTTGTGGATTTAGTCAGTGAATGTGAGGATGTTTATGACACCATAATATTACAACCACTGACAGATGAAGTCAACAACAGTTATTATCTTGTTGCCATGGTACCTGTCAGCTGGTGGGATCTATTAGCAGGCAAGATTCCATTTTGTCCTGAGGTTAATGTGTCTGAAGCAGGATCTTAGTTCAAGTGCAAGGATCTCAGCGATCACGGCTACATCGAGGCGTCGCAGTGGTTAGACTGGGTCAGAGCATCTCCAGAACCGCCGGTCCACTTTAATGGTTCTGGTCCATTGGTTAGTACTGCCCAAAAGTGGTCAAGGGGAGGAGCAAAGGGGCCGTGGGGACTCCAGGGTCAACGATGTACAAGGAGATGGTGGAAAGACGTCAGAACACACGAGTCATCGGTCGGCTTCGATGCAGACCAGTTTTCTCGTTGTACGTCTGTGAAACGGGCCGGACAAATAAACACAGGATATTAAACTACGGCCACAAATAAGGACTGTTTTTATAGTCGATTCATCATCGGATAATTGTTGTGTCCTTGTTAAATAAAGGTCAAGTCTTCATCGTCTACAGAGCCCACGGGTCTCATCTTCAAACGCTCCAGCATTACCGACGAGCTCCACGCCAGAACCGGTCCGCTTTGAAAATCATACTTGTCACGCGGTGTCGGAGGCGGTGTCCGATGACGTCACCGACTAATCGACTATTAAATTCGTTGACAACTAATTTCATAACTGATTATTGTCGATTATTCGTTTTAGCAACAATTCAAACAGGAACCCTGATTCATTAGTAACAGGAAGTAGATTGAGGGCGGCACGCTGGCGCAGTGGTTACACTGCTGCCTCACAGCGAGAAGGTACCGGGTTCAACTCCATGTCTGCCAGCCTTCATGGGTGGAGTTCACCTGTTCTCCCTGTGTCTGCGTGGATTCTCTCCAGGATCTCCATCTTCCTCCCTAAAACATGTGATGTAAGTGAATTGGAGACAGCTTGTTGGTTGGTTGGGTGTAATTGTGATGAAGATGTGACTCGTCCTGGTTGGACCTCCCCCCTCGCTCAATGTCAGCTGGGATAGGCTCTGAACTAATGAAACGAAATGAAGAAACCACAGTGGATAGTGAAACATCAGAACTTTTACTTGATTTATGAGCTCAGTAAACTGTCGGCATCACATTTAGAGACAATTTCATCTTTAGACCGCGTTACGTTGTGATTGACACCTCCAAAAAACAACAAAAACATTTAGAGACAGCCATAACGCCAAACCAAGGCCTTAGAACCGTTGTCCACAAACAATGGATTACATCTTAAGGATCCAGTCCGCAGTTTATAATATCATCGATGAGTCTGGTGGATCTTCAGACGTGGCGCTGTTCGTCCTGGGGCGGCTTAAAGAACGCAAGTC
This sequence comes from Lophius piscatorius, assembly GCA_009660295.1. Classification (NCBI taxonomy): domain Eukaryota; kingdom Metazoa; phylum Chordata; class Actinopteri; order Lophiiformes; family Lophiidae; genus Lophius; species Lophius piscatorius. The sequence goes on from VRLP01008712.1 coordinate 2,731, forward strand.
GCTACAGTTCTTTAAAAAGATGAGTCTGGTTCTGCCTGTCGGATCAGCTGATCACAGCACCACATATTAGTTCCGTGTCTTATTTTCCCTCCAACCACTCCTTGACGTCACGTCATGTGACGTCGATGATCATGTCGTACAAGCGTCTCTATGGTTGATCCACCCGGCAGCGGTGACATCCTGGTCTACTCGCCGCCATGTTTGTGTTCACTCTGTCATCCTATTGGTCCACTTCAGAACCAGGAGCCATTTGTTAGAAGTTCTAAAAAGCCAGACTTTTCCAACTGGAGTCACGGAGCGTTCCAGCCGACACATAGCTGTTTATTGATTATGTCACACCTCGAGACCCGATCATCCGTCATGGCCCCCGCAGTCAGCCAGACAGGAGGAATCTGTCTGCAACAACCAGCTCATATTAAAACCGGGCTACAATCATGTCATCAGAACCAGACACCTGAGATAATAGATCAGGGTCTGGCGTTTGTTGGACGATGCTATGATGTCCTGTCCCAGCCCGATGTTTTGGGCGGTGCTAAGAATGTGTTTATAAATGTTCATTACGCCTCAGCGAAACGTTTCAGTTCAGGTTACGTGAATGTTTTCTCGACATAACAGTCAAATATATAATTCCTGAGGTCCAATCCCATCCTGGGAATGCTTTTTTATAGAGTGTCCATCCGCCCAGTTTGAGGCCACAAAGTCCGGATTTGAAACCCCATGTCCGTCCACCGGACGCTCATTTGTCCCCCTTTTCTTTGTCCTTTGTCTGCCTGTCTGACTGTCTGTCTGCCTGTCTGACTGCCTGTGGGTCGGTGGCTTTCGCTGCTTCGACGTTCCGGGGTTCGAATCCACCTCTTCCTGTGTCCCTGAATCCATCATGGCGAGAAGAACGAGAGATTCTGGAGTAAGCCCAGAAGTACTTCTCAGCCCGACTAAAGTAAGGGTGTTCCAGGTGAAGAGAGACCACAGCGCCACGCCAGACCACGTGTCGTTTCACGTGAGAACAAACTTCCAGGGAGCTCTCATCAGGAACTAGCTGACAGAGTTTACAGGAGAAACTACTTTCACCCTTGGTTCTGCTGAGACCCAGACTTTGTTGGATTCATTAGAGTTAATTGGATGTTTAGTGGGACACGACTGAACAGTTGAGAGAGGGAGTTGTAGCATTAGCACCAGCGCCGGCTGAATTATGCATGGAGGTTAAAGCTTGTGAAAGTTTCTCCTTATGATTTATTAATGTCTGCTCACATTTAGGGATGGATCAGGTGAGCGGGAGGGAGAGCAAACGGCGCCATGTTCATAAAGGTTATGGTCAATGGTCATGGCAGAGTTATGCTGAACAGAACCACGTGAAAATCAAAGCTGCCACAAAGATTTTATTCCATCGACTTCCAGCGTTTTTGAAAGAGTCGGTTCTCCCTGAATGTCGGGTTTCCTTCACGGTGAGACAAACTCAGCGTCTGTGGAGGGAAGAGAACCTCAGTGAGGAGTTCTGTTCTGTTCTTCTGATACGACCCGGCTTGAACCCCTTCTGTGTTCCTTGGCCTGCTGGCTAAAGAGGGACGTGGTCCAACTCAAGGGAAACGAGGGGGACGATTCAGTCAAACTTAGTCTCCATGTGGGAAACTTATTCTGATTTTATTATCGACAACGAAAGAGAGGTCAAAGGTCAGTGACGTTCAATGCTGGTGGGAGTACAGGAGAGTGAATATCTCCGGTAGATATCATGACGTTCAGCTCAAAACATGAAACCGTATCACAAGTCATCTTTGGTTTTTATTTTCAAAGAGGACTTTTGTTCACATTGTCAAAATTTTAATCTAGATCAACGCTGTCGTCCCCAACATCAGGACTACAACCCTAAAAAGACTCCACTGCTCTGCATTGTACAATCAACTCCCCTGATTGATCTACTCAAATCAAATGTGAGGTTATGTCACAAATGTGTATGTTATATGTATGTTTTATATGAAGAGCTCCACAAAAGGAGCAAAATAAGACAAATCTCCTTCAGAAGAACCAAATTTGGAATAAATAGGGTCTGAAAAACGGTATTTTTCATAAAAAAGCTCCACCTAGTGAGTGAAATATGAACAGTTAGAGAAGGTTATGATATTCACACGATAAATCTCCTCCAGTCGATTCATCTGCAACAAATTTGGACCAAATCGGACCGACGGTTGAGAAATTATCGTCCGATAACTTTTGGAGATGAAGGTCCCCTAGTGTCAGAAATAGAAAACCACCTTTATCGATTAAACGACATCATAATGTCTGTTTAATAAAACAGGGATTGTTTACTTAGTTGGTATTGACTCTTTATATTTAATAATACATTTGGAGGTTGTTGTATTTCGGAGAGGTGGTCTGCTGACGCGTCCAGAAGTCAGCAGAGACATATCTTAAAGATCATAGTGACGACATGAACTGGTGACCACATGAACTGGTGACCACATGAACTGGTGACGTCATGAACTGGTGACGACATGAACTGGTGACGACATGAACTGGTGACATCATGAACTGGTGACGACATGAACTGGTGACGACATGAACTGGTGACGTCATGAACTGGTGACGACATGAACTGGTGACGTCATGAACTGGTGACCACATGAACTGGTGACCACATGAACTGGTGTTAACTCTGTCATATAAGAAGTGCAGAGTTGAAGCGGGTCTCCTTGAGGCTCTTTAAAGGAGCCTATCCTCCGTAGCTCGTCAAGGGGGCGTGGCTCTAAAGCTGCGGCGTCTGAGCTGTACTCTGCGGTTCTAATCCTGCTGCGGGTACGCGGTTCCTTCGGCTCGCCGGGATCCACCTCACATCCTCAGACTTTATGGATTAATCCTTTAATGCCGTCCCAACAGCGAAATCTGCCGCCTGTGTCACGCAGGATCCTATTATCTCCCCTGTACGATCTCACCGCCGCTGCAGACGCCTGACATCACACCGCCAACGCAGACAGCTACATCCTGTTTGACATTCCTGTCACACGGGCTTTGCTGAACTTTGCCTCGCAGCTTATTTCACGGCCGATCCCTCCTTCATGTCAAGTGTGTGTTTAACCGGCTACACGACGTCACCTGGCCTCCATTACACTCCCTCCCGTCTCCGGGAGCGCCGCGCCTCCTCCAGCTCTCGCTGCGACGCCGGCGTGTTCGGGCTCCTCCGTGGGCGTTTGTGCGGCGGTTGGGGAGTCTGGATGTGCAGCCAAGCTTCAAATTGGCTCTCCTCGCCTCACGTGGAGAGGCGCGGTAATAGATATGCAAATAACGCGAGGCTGTCGGTGTTTCTGGGCAGCGCCGTGTCTCGGCACTCGGTCAATACCATTATGGAAATGCACCGCGGGTTCTGGGGTCTCTGTTTGAGCTGGATAACGAGGCGGTCCGATGAGATGAACCTGTTAGCGCGGCGACAGTGACAGAATGAGGCGTTGGTGTTGTCACACGTTGGATCGCGGGCAGGAAGTTCTGCCCCTGTTTACCTCAGGAAACACCGCAAACACAGTTTCCTCATTTTCACTCCTCCCCTTTTTTTACAACCGTCAAAGTTTCCGTTTGTCGGGTTTAATGGCTTATCAAAACCAGAATCGGGCCTCATCCTGCTTCACGCTGGAATAATTCAGTTTGGTTCTTCCGCCGGCGTCTCGCCTGACGGCGGGGGGCTCACGGCGCCGACACCCGTCCTGCTGCTCTCAGGTGTAACGGGACAAATTGAGATGTTTCTTATGTGGAGCGAGTTTGTTTAATTTTATCCACATAATTATTTCCATTCTCAGGCGATTCCTCCCCTGGAGAAAGTTTCACTCTGTCACCTCCACGCGTGAAAGAATGAGGTCCAGGGGGAAACATGAACATCTGCGTCTCCGTGTCTCACTGGGCCCAAGAGAGAAAGAGTAAAAAGATGCTTCAACTAAAAGGGTCTTCAAGAAAAACAAAACGATGTAACATTTGGTTACCTGGACGTGATTGTACCTGAACTCATGAACATGAATACATGAATACATGAACACATGAACACATGAATACATGAACACATGACCACATGACCACATGAATACATGAACACATGAACACATGAATACATGAACACATGAACACATGAATACATGAACACATGAATACATGAACACGTGAACACATGAATACATGAATACATGAACACATGAATACATGAACACATGAACACATGAACACATGAACACACACACACATACAGGCACGCAGAAACACACGCATAAACACACACACACACTCCCTCACACACACACACACAAGCACACACACACACACTCTCTCAAACACACACACACACTTTCACACACACAGGCACAGACACACACACTCTCTCAAACACACACACACACACTTTCACACACACAGGCACAGACACACACACACACACTCTCACACACACACACACACACTGACACAAACACACGCACACACACTCTCTCAAACACAGACTTTCACACACACAGGCACAGACACACACACACTCTCACACACACACACACACACACTGACACAAACACACACACACACACACACTTTTTCATACTTGTTTGGTTTTAATAATGTTGTGAAATGAAAAATATGCTTTTGATCATTTTAGGTATTTCCTAATAACGCTCTTTTTAAATAATGACATTAATTGACGCTGTAAAAAAGTGTTGTGTATATTTTTTCATTGACATCTGAAGTTTATTTTTAATTAAGAATGATTTGTTTATTTTTAAGAAGAGGTGTTAATACCTCAAAAGACAAAAT
>VRLP01008712.1:12500-15609 GCA_009660295.1 Lophius piscatorius
GTGGGGGGGGCTACGGTTCTGCCGGTGGGGGGGCTACGGTTCTGCCGTGGGTTTGTCTGGTTTGTGACCAGGGAGTTTTTTAGATCATCCCTGTCGGTCTGACACGGTTGTGGAGACGTTCCTCCTGCTGACAGATTCAGTTGATCAGACGGGGGTCCGGTGGGACGAGGCGTCTCATCGTCTCCTGAAGGCTGTAAGAGGACAGTCGTGTACAAACGCTGTAAAAGCAGCTACTGAGAAAGAATCAGTTGTGATGCTCAGACAGGTTGTATATATTCAAGATAGTATTTTGATATATACAGATATATGTTTATTTATAAAGCATGTTTATGTGAAAAAAAATACCTTCTAAAAATCTGTAACTGAGTTTTGAGACGCTGTAGTGGCGTCCAACTTTGACGATGAGCTGCCGGATGAATGTCTGTGTGAATGTTTGTGTGAATGTGTGAATGTCTGTGTGAATGTTTGTGTGAATGTGTGAATGTTTGTGTGAATGAATGAATGTTTGTATGAATATTTGTCTGAATGTTTGTGTGAATGGATGAATGTTTTTAGAAATGTTTGTGTGAATGTTTGTGTGAATGAATGAATGTTTGTATGAATGTCTTTGTGAATGTCTGTGTGAATGTTTGTGTGAATGGATGAATGTTTTTTATGAATATCTGTGTGAATGTTTGTGTGAATGGATGAATGTTTTTATGAATGTCTTTATGAATGTTTCTGTGTATGTCTTTATGAATGTTTGTGTGAATGGATGAATGTTTGTGTGAATGGATGAATGTCTGTGTGAATGTTTGTGTGACTGGATGAATGTTTGTGTGAATGGATGAATGTCTGTGTGAATGTTTGTGTGACTGGATGAATGTTTGTGTGAATGTCTGTGTGAATGTTTGTGTGACTGGATGAATGTTTGTGTGAATGTTTGTGTGAATGAATGAATGTTTGTATGAATGTTTGTTTGAATGTTTGTATGAATATCTGTGTGAATGTTTGTGTGAATGGATGAATGTTTGTATGAATATCAGTGTGAATGTTTATGTGAATGGATGAATGTTTTATAAATGTTTGTGTGAATGTTTGTGTGAATGTTTGTGTGAATGTTTGTATGAATGTTTGTGTGAATGTATGAATGTTTGTGTGAATGTTTGTATGAATGTTTGTGTGAATGTTTGTGTGAATGAATGAATGAATGTTTGTGTGAATGTTTGTGTGAATGGATCAATGTTTGTGTGAATGGATCAATGTTTGTGTGAATGGATAAATGTTTGTATGAATGTCTGTGTGAATGGATGAATGTTTTTATAAATGTTTGTGTGAATTGTGTGAATGGATGAATGTTTGTGTGAATGTTTGTGTGAATGGAACATAATATATTGTCTACTTTAATAAATGCACCAGTAGAATCATGGACACTTGTATCACTGACAACTGATGTCTCAGATGTCAGTGATACAGATACAACCAGCTGGTGTTGTAACTGAATCACTTGTTGCTATTTATTATAACTTATTCTTAATACTGAACTAATTAATACTGAACTGAACTAATTTCCATGAAACTTGGAGGAGGGTGAGTTCTGACCGTCGGTTCGCATCGATGACCAACCCTGAGAGTGGCAGATTATTTCACCGGAGGTACCAATCGTTACTTTAGACGTAGCTTCCAAACCATGTCCGAATACTGGACTGGAACTGTAGGTCGGATCTGGAGTCACCGTCCGTGGATGGAGGTCACCTAAGGACAGGTAGATGGTGCTGCTGTATCTTGAGCTGTCAAAGACAGAGAGGGTCAGAACATCATTGCATATTGGTTGATTGAACAACACCAGAACATTATCTCAACAGTTTCCACATGACACGCCTCCACCGGATTCTTGGTTTCTCCTGGAGGAGGTTTAAGTTTCCCCTCCTCATCCATCCAGTGGTGGCTGTCAGTCGTCTCCACCTCGTGGAAGAAAACAAACCTCTATTCTGCAAAGAGGGCGCCCTCCGCTGTTGAAGAAGAAGAGATGCAGAGATAACCTGAAGCTGTCCAGGATGAAGGGGTTCATCCGACAGACGGGGTCAGAATACTCGATGGGTCTTGATGTTCGTTGTTACAGATTTAGAACTTTATATTTTAGTCACAGGGCTGTGAGTCTGATTCTGGAAAACCATTAATGTCCTTTAAAGGGAGTGTTTTTTAATTGTTGCAGAGGTGGAGCTCTAATGATTGTGGTCGGAGGGAGGATGTTTTCTGAGTCTTTGACGAAGGCGTCCGTCACTCATGTGGTGTAGCAGGGTCATGACCTCACAGCTCTTAATGACGGCGGGGGTCTGATCATCATCTGTTTCTCTGTCACCTGACAAACATGGACGTCACAGACTTCCTGTTTCTACCAGTCGGTTCTCCATGCCTGGAGAAAGGTCCTGAAAGCTAGAAGGGACTGCTCCAGCTGTGGGGTAAGGTTGGGGAGGAGCCTCTGATTCATACGGAGCAGAATCATCTGTTCGGTTAGAGGTCAGAGAATCTTCATCACATCTGGGCGACAAAACTGTCAGATCTGAGGTCAGCAGGGTCGTGGAACGCCGCTGCCAGGTTGAGCCAAGAAACGGGCTGAATCTCTCCGACCGCTGGAGAAGCTGTTGGAGGAGGTGAGTGGATGTCTTCCTGGTCTTTTTAGGGCAGCATTGGAGACAGAGTCTACGGAGGACCAACCCCTCAGATGGCCTGGTTGTCCAGTGTTGTCCATCTGCGCCGCAGCAGGGGAGCAGGAAGGAGAAGATGGGGTCCTGGTATCTTCTACCAGACTTCTCCATAGCGTCACAAATAACTTGTATGCTGCATCCGTGAAAGTCCCCAATAGAGACTTACTAACCCGTGTCCCAGAGTCGAGGTGGTCCGATGTGTTTGCACCTGGGTCTTCTCCCAGAGGCAGCTGGAGATCGTTGTACAAACCTCCCATAGAAAAATGCACTACAGATCTCCTGTGGAGGCGGGGGCATGGGACTGGCAGTCTGGGTCCAATCAGAGTCTGAGGAGGCCGATGAAAATGTCTCTGTATACGTCGGTGATAATACTGTGCTCAGCAGCCAGGTGTCTGATGAAGATGATGAGATGGAGGAAGACT
>VRLP01008713.1:0-15609 GCA_009660295.1 Lophius piscatorius
TGTGTGTGTTTGTGTGTGTGTGTGTGTGTGTGTGTGTGTGTGTGTGTGTGTGTGTGTGTGTGTGTGTGTGTGTGTGTGTGTGTGTGTGTGTGTGTGTGTGTGACCCTGTGAAGAGCTCAATCATAAATTTCCATCCATCAACTTTCAAAGTGACCGTTAATTTTCTTCCAATAAAGCAAACAGTATAGCCGCTAAATCAATGTAAATTGGCTCGATCATATATCCTGACTGCATATCTTGTGTGATGCTTGGAGTGGTGATGGTGACACACCATACAGAGGGGGGCATGAGAAGCACTGATCAAACTTACTTAACAACCAAATGCTGATCTATACATTACATCATCTGCTCATTTGCCCACTTCTAACCCCTGATAATCCTGTTGATTTTGCTGCAGGCTCACTAAGAAGAACTATGAAATCTATCTATCTAATCTATTATTCACCTGGAAAGATAACACTAAAGCCATAGGGGCAGCCTAAATCGGCTGATACGCGCCTGAACTTCGTCCGCGGAAATTTTAAGATGTTGTCTCTAATGAATCAACATTCCCCCCCCCCAAATTACCCTCTCCCGGCTCAGGGAGGTTGTCGAACTCTGAGCATGATAGTACAACTCTAATGCCAGAGCAGCCTTCTAATCAGCTCTAATAGAGGAAAATAAAATCAACCCCAGGATTCTGCTCAGCACTATAACCAGGCTCATGGCTTTATTGAATCTAATATCCTATAACCCTCGGCAGGAATGGAGATCTAGCAAGAATTATGTCAGGAAGACTATAAAGCTCACCACAGCTAATCTCTCAACCTCCAGTTCGAGCAGAGACATCATGATAGCCCTCCTCATCCAGGCCTCAAACGAACAAAGAAGACACATCACATCACGCGGTAAACACTGCAAAACTGCTCCAGAACATCTCATGCCTCAGCACTCTCCTTCGCCGACAGTTGATCCATGGAATTGAAGTTTGAGTTACTTGATTTCGAAAGAGAAACTACAGGTTTTAAAACATTTGAATTATTAGTTCCCCTCTTATTTGTTTTCTAACAGAAAATGCACAGCTTTCCGATTTATTTATAATTTTTTTCAAAAAGCTTATTTAGAAATAAAATAATAGTAACATTCTTAATGCAACTGTTTGGGGCCCTTTCCAGTGTTTCCAGAGGTCCCTCTCAGAGCGGAGCATCTGGTGATCCATGTATTATGAACTAAGTAATGCGGATGGAGGTCTGATTAATAACATATTTTTTATGAAATTCAAATACACAACTATTAATAAACACAGAAAAAAACTGACACATCAGAAAAATTGTTTTACTTGGGTTTCGTCTCAACCATTTTAAATGCTTTACCCCACAAGCCAGCATTCACCCACTCACACATACGTCCATGCAGAGGTGGCAGAGCCTTAGATCTACTCAGCAGGCTTCAGTCAGCCAATTGGAGTGAAATACGGTTCAGTTCCCTGCTCAGTTCCATGAAACCGCAGGGCATCAAACCAGAGTCCTACTGATATATGGAGGAATTCTCTCGTTTCCAATCCACTGCCACCCCAACTTCATATACATGCCAGATGCCCTCCTGCTGTTTCCGACAGCAAGCAGCAGAACAGCATCATGTGAACATGATCTCTCTAACTGATTAGATCCGGGAAAACATCTGCTTTCAGGCATCACACACACAAGAGTTTAAACCATGCAGGACCAGACATCTCAAGGCTCTACTGGCCTCTCTGTGGTCCACTGGAGTTGTTTTAAGGTGGATATTAAGCTCCCTCTACTGGGCGCTGTCTGAACTTTTTTTTTCTCTCCTGAACATCACTTCCGCTATCCATTCTTTTTCACTTATCCATGGCGGGTCAAGGTGGCAGCAGGCTGAGAAGGGAATTTCAGATATCCCTCTCCATAGCAACACTCTCCAGCTCATCCTGGGGGATCCTGAGGCGTTCTCAGGCCAGATCTGAAATACAGTCCCTCCGGCGAGTTTTGGGTCAACCTTGGGGTCTCTTCCCAGTTGGACATATCTGAAAAATACCTGATACACGTCCTGGAGGCATCCTATAAAGATGCCAGAACCACCTCAACTGGCTCCTTTCGACGCAAAAGTCTCAGATATGCTAGTCGCAAACATTCAACACGCAGTACTGTCATGTCTACGCGACTGACTATTTACACTACACACCCCCAGTGTAAGCTGGCCCTTTTAAATGTGAGGTCTCTGTCGAACAAAAGCCTCATTTTCAATGATTTTATAACTTATTCTAACCTGGATTTCCTCTCTCTCAAGGAAACCTGGCACAAACCCCTGGACAACTTCTCACTAAACCAGACCACACCCTCAGGATTCTCATACATGGACAAACCTCGTCTGGAGGTGGTTTTGCTGCTGTCTACAGGAAGGACATCAAAACAACCACCATTTCCATCCCTGCCGCTCACTCCTTCAAACACCTTGAATTCAAACTCTCTGGTCCCACCCCCTTGGTCAATGCCATTATCTACCACCCCCCCAAGCCCAACTCCTCCTTTCTCTCTAACTTTTCAGATTTTTTAACCCAGCTCACCCAGGATCACCTTCCGTTCTGCTCCTGGCTGAATTTAATATCCACATTGACGACACCGACTGCAAATCTGCCATAGAATTCCTGGAACTTCTACACTGATTCGACTTTACACAACACGTCAACTTCCCCACTCACAGCCATAGTCACATCCTACATCTGGTCTTCTCCACTGGTCTTACAGTACATCAACTCTCCAGCCTCAACTTCAACATCTCGGACCATCTGGCAATCACCATGGACATCGATATCCCCATCCCAATCCTAAAAAGACAAACGCACAATATCCTTCAGAAATCTCAAATCTCTCTCCCCCTCCGCTCTCCCAGCCTCGCTTACCAGTAAAATGTCTGCATTCACTCCACCCCTGTCTGACAATCCCTCCGATCTTGTCAACTACTACAACGACATACTCTCCTCCTGTCTCGACCATCTGGCTCCTGTTAAAACCAAAACTGTTTCATTTACACACTCAGCTCCCTGGTACACTCCTGAACTCCACCTTCCCTTCCCGAAAGCACCAACTGGAAAGATTCAACAAGAAAACCGGTTTAAATAGTCCATCTTCAAGCCTACACAGACTACCTACAATAGTACAAAGGCACTCTCACCAGAGCCTTGTCCGTTTCCATCCGGTTTCCGCTCACAACACAGCACTGAAACAGCCCTCCTCAAAGTAACCAACGACCTCCTCCTCTCCTCAGACTGTAGTCACCTCAGCATTATCATCCTCCTCGATCTCAGTGCAGCTTTCGACACCATCAACCACACCATTCTTCTCACCTGCCTTGAATCCTCCATCAACATCACCGGTACCGCCCTTTCCTGGCTCAGGTCATATCTCACAAACAGACAACAGTTCATCAACATCAACAACTGCACCTCCTTCCCTGCTCCCTGTTCCAAGGCGTCCCCCAAGGCTCGGTGCTCGGTCCTCTGCTGTTCATCCTCTACACGCTCCCCCTTGGTAACATCATACGTCGTCACCGTCTCCACTTCCACTGCTACGCCGACTATGTCCAGCTCTACAACTCCACTTGTTCCATCACCACTGCAATTCACTCCACTTTGACCAACTGCCTTACAGAAATCAAATCATGGATGCAAGCCAACTTCCTCAACCTGAACTGCGACAAATCAGACATGATCATCATCGGTCCAAAATTCCTCACCAAAAACTGTCACAACTTCTGTCTCACCGTCAGCAACTCCACTCTGTCTCCCACCCCACACATCCGCAACCTTGGAGTCACTTTCAACAGCAACCTCTCCTTCCAACACCACGTCAACCAAATCACCAAGACTGCTTTCTTCCACCTAAAGAACGTAGCCCACCTCCGACCATCAATCTCCATCTCCGCTGCCAAAACTCTAATCCACGCCTTAATTTCATCCAAAATTGACTACTGCAACAGCATTCTCTATGGGACACCATACAAAGTCCTAAATAAACTACAGTACATCCAAAACTCTGCTGCTCACCCATTCCCGCAAACGCGATCACATCACCCCTGTCCTCCAGAACCCCCACTGGCTCCCTGTCCCCCAACGGATCCAATTCAAAATCCTTCTCCTCACTCACAAAGCCCTCCACAACCAGGCCCCCTCCTACCTCACCAATATGCTCCACCATCACACTCCTTCCTGCAGCCTCCGCTCATCCGACGCCAATCTCCTCTCTCCACCTCTAGGACCAAGCTCCCGACCTGGGGCGACAGAGCCTTTTCCATAGCTGCCCCCTCCCTCTGGAATTCTCTTCCCAAAAACATCCGTGACTGCTCCACTCTGTCCACTTTTAAATAACAAGTCAAAACCCACCTTTTTAGAACAGCTTTTAATCCGTGATTAATGTTTTAATACTGTCTTTTATACAGTTTCACTATATTTCTATTCTAACCTCTAACAATTGTTTTCTATTTATGTTGTTTTTAACTTTGTAAAGTGTCTTTGAGTACCTTGAAAAGTGCTTTATAAATAAAATGTATTATTATCATTATTATTATTAAAAGAGCAGCTGCTCTACTCTACTCTCTTTCTCGATGCCAATTACAAAAAAGACAAAGGAGTAGAGAATGTAAGCAAACACAAATGTTAAATAATAATATTGGGCTTCTAAGAACCAGGCCTGACTTCACATTTGAGTGGTAGAAGGAAGAATAAAATGAATTTAATTACTTTTTTAATGTCTGATGTATAAATTGAGATGGATTGGAAAAATTGAAAAGAGCTTACATTCTGTAATTTCAAATAAATAACATATTTGTCCTATCTGCCAAGATATAATCATGAAGAAAGGTTATGTTAGATTTTTAGCAGGTTCCTGCAAAAGTTAAACCAAACCATTTCCATGGACCTTGGTTGAGGAATTGTTCACTGGACAGGCAAGAAGCCATTAAATGTTGGTGCATATCCGCATAATAGGATGAATGAATGGGAAGGCATTTCTAATATTTTCACTAATGACATAAAAACTTCTCAACCAGTATCCGTGACAGTAGGTGGAGCAGTTGGCCATGACCTGGGCTAGCTAAAACAACATGGGATAGATTGTTGAGTCAAAGTCAGGTGTGGTTCTGTGCCCTTCTGAATTCCATTTTATCTAAGAATGATTTTGGTTAGATATTGTTAACATATGTCTGTGGCAGCTAGATATGCAAATAGATGACATTTTCTAGTTATATGTAAATGGTTATACAGTTTTTCACTATATCTTCACTAAACAATCTTATTTTTACTTACTGAGGTGCATAAGGTACATAACACAACATAACAAGAGAGAGAAGACATAACATGTTGTCAAACTTCGGGGACAAGGGATTTGGGAAGTTTGGAATCAATGCGCATTTTTGTCATTGTCATGCAGTAACAAAAGCAGAAAATTAAAAAAGGCAAAAACCTACAAAAAAATCTAAAAGTTTAGATTTTCTTGGCAGATGTGGCGAGTCATGTAATTTTTCTCCATTTCTTTTAGCACGGTTTTCACTCTCTCACTCAGGCTGCCGGAAGTCAATCTTCAGTGATGTTTCACCCTACAGAAACAGCCTTCAGACCACACGGCCCCCAGCATCTTCATGTAGGGAAACATTTTTCTGTTTTATTCATTCTTAAATTTTTATTAAAGGATATGTAAGACTAAAATATCAAATATCAAATTGAGTGAATAACTCGATAGAGCATAAGTAGATCTATAAGTAGAGATGTTGGCACTGAAATCGCGGGGTTTCTGCCTTTTTGACCCTTCTGCCATCTGTTGGTCATATAAGGTATAACAACATATCTTCTCCATATTTATCAGCATTGATTCCACCATCAAAGACGAGTAAATTCATTTTATTTTTCTCAATGAGATTCTCTTGAGATTGCATTTGACATTTTAATACATATATGGGTTGATTTGCAATTATTTAAATTTAATTGATTTAATGGAAAAATAATCTAATCTATTTCTCTAATCCTGGTGAATGATTATGAGGCCAAGGGCTTCTTCATAGGCACAAATCTGGCAACTAACTCAGCCTGCCTTTTAGTATGTAAATAAATTAATGAGGATGGCATTCTAAAATATTCCGACTCTGAAGCAACTGGACTTCCTGTTTAAACTCATATTTCCAATTAGTTCAGATTCAACTTTCACGACCTGGATTAATTATATATATATATATATATTAAAAATATATATTCTTAATGTTGTTAAACCCAATTTAGCCAGCCATTATATTATTTAATAGCAAAAAGTTTTACATAGAATACTGCACTTTAAGAAACATAAATAGCAAGTAACCTGAAGGCCCCAACAAGCTTCTACCTAATTGTTGCTTTTTCTATTTTTTGCTTTGCACAATGCTAGATTTGAATAAAACCCTATGTTTTTATCAAAGCCAAATGTTGTAGTGTGTGCATATAGCTTCCTCTAGTGGACAGCATCTTTGAAGCGCCCTGGGAGCTAGGGTTTCAGGGTCTTGCACAAGGACCCTACGACAAATAGACCCTGCTGGGACTCGAACAAGCAACCTTCTGATCTTCAGATTGGGAGACGGGTGCTCTACCCACTGAGCTACAGCTGCCAAATGGAGAGTCTTCCAGGTCATAACCCAGATAAACTGTGTAAAATAACATGTACTTTGTGATAGTTCTGGAAACTTTGATGTAGAAGTTATCAAAGAGTTTGTCAGCAAATTCAGTGATTGTTTTGTTTCACGGTGTTACTGTAGTATAATGACGTAGCAGCCTTTTTGTAATCCAAACAAATAAGGTGAGGATAGAAATATTGGTATATTTTGTGTTTTATCACAGGTTACTCACACATAGTAACAGGTACAATTTTTGCTGATAGTAAAAATAAATTATTTTAGCACTTAGCTGTCCATTGACAACAAAGTTATGCCATTACACCTGATAATTGTGGAGCTATTTTAAATTTATTTTGGGTTTAACTTTTATGACAGATGGGTATGACTGAATTCAAGCCAATCATCAGCTCACTGATGTTAATTTCATCAAAACATTCATCATTATGAGGAGAAAAATATCGCTGGAGGGAGTGTCTCACAAGGGCATGTTGTCTTTCAGCTGCTGTAATGTAAGGTGGATTGATCTCTGCTGTATGGACTACTGATGGTCACTGTCAACCATCTAGAATGACACTAGACACTTGCACACCCGTCAAGTTGCAGTTTTCTTCTATGTTTGCCCAGACTCACATATGCAGCTGAAGGAATTTAATAAAAGTCACTAGTCATCCACTTATTAGAAGGTTGATGCTGTGTTACTCTATTTTGTAGGTTCCAAAGCAAGGCACTGAGCCCCAATTTACTATTGAACGCCATACAGGCCTGGTCACTAGTCCTATGGGATGAGTGAAATGCAGAGAACAATTTCATTCTGTTGTACTGAGTATGACTGTATGTGAAATTTCGGTGTCACATACAGTGTGATAATGTATATTGCCATTATCATTATTAGAAGGTGCAACAAAATTCGGTTCAGTTCATCTTCTTTCCAAGTGCAGAATGTCAATTTAAAACCTAAAGCTAACACCAACTTTTACAGATACAGCAACAGTACACAGTAGCTATATACAGAGTAATAATGGAAGCCTTCACCATGTCAACTTCCAATTTCTTCATAATAGCCTTCATTTCCCCTTCATTAGCGCTAAGGCACATTTTAACATCCTACTGACGTTCATGAAAATCTCTCTTCAGTCTGTCGGTGAAGTACCTGTCACCTGTTGAGATATGTCAGAACGAGGGCAATAGAATATGTGATCCAAAGGAACAACTCGACACACAGCTCCTGGTGTTTAACAATAAAGAAATGGAGATAAAAAGCAATACAACAAATCCAAATTCCACAATGACAGGAGCAGTACACAAAAGACAGGGTGAGTCAAAACTGTAGTAGATTACTAGTGAAAGGATCAAGCTGTCTAGAAAAATGATAGCGACAGGGACAGGACAAAAGCACAAACTGTGAACATTGGAGTCTGAAGGGATGCCATCTAAAGGAGTCGTCATGTTTATACATTTCTTTTATCTGTCACTGTCAACAGTGAAAGGTAAACAGTAAAACAGTGACAGGTAAACAGTAAAACAGTGACAGGTAAACAGTGACAGGTTTTTGATTATAAGAGCTCTCTCCTCACTCACCAGTGCATCCATGGTAACGCACCCCCCTACCTAAAAGAACTACTCACCCCACTGACCTCAACACGATCCTTCCGTTCTACCCACTCATACCGCCTCCTCCTTACCGGACTAAGCTCAGCACAATGGGTAATCGGGACTTCTGTTCTGCTGCCCCTCGTCTGTGGAATGCCCTCCCTGACCATCTAAGGGCTCCACAGACGACTGACACATTTAAAAAAGGCCTTAAAACTTTCCTTTTTAGCAGAACCTATAACTTTAATTAACATTGCTGCTTTTTGGTTATGTTTTTATATAGTTATTATTTTATTTTTTATTGATGCTTTTATCTGCTTTTACTTTGTAGCACTTTGAGAATTGATCCAAATGTAAAGTGCATTATAAATTAAATGTATTATTATTATTATTATTTATTAACAGAATATTTTTAAATGCCAAAATGTTCAGTTTTTCACGTTGACAAAGCTTACCAGCTTATCATGACCCTCCAATCAGCCTTAACATTAAAACTACATTTCTAATAATGTGTGGGTCCCTCTTTTGCGCTGAAACAGTGAAACAGTGCTGCAATTAACGGTGTGTTCTGACATCTTTCCTGCAAGAAACAGGATTAACTTTTTTAAGCAATTTGGGCCACAGTTGCTCTTCTGTGGGATTGGACAATTTTGGCTCCCCTTCACTCTGAAAGAAGAACAATGATCCTGTAGCCGGGTTACCAGTTGTCATTCTTCCGACCACTTTGGTCGATACTAACCAAAGCAGACCTTTCCCTGGTTAAAATGTTATGGCTGATCAGTGGAACTCTCTGGTGAAGACATTATATTTAAGCTTATTTTTGGCATATTAAAGTACGTAAGGGGTTACTACATAGAATTATTTACTTTTATGGCCCAAAACTCTAATAAGGGTCAAACAGTATTCTAAAGACATGCCTCGCCAGAAGCTTAAGCTAATTTAGTTAAAATAATTTTTTTTTTGATGTAATACAAAATTGAAATATTTTTACAATTCAGATCATTTTTTTACTGTTTAAATTTTTTTTTTACCACACAATTTGTCATTTTATGGTAAATTTAGAGTGTCTAAGATACTAAGTGCCCAAAAGAAATTAAACTATGCAAAGTAATAATTTTTCCACAGCTTTTTTTAAAAAAAAATTTATGAGGAAATTTAAGGCTTAATACCTATAATCCACCCATCCATTCCCTGTGACCGCTTATCCTATTCAGGGTTGCAGTGGGGCTTGAACCTATCCCATATATATATATATTTCTATCTTTTCTGATTTGGCCTCAAGAATTGGAGTTTGGATGTTTTTTTCAATATCTGCAGGTGTAGAGGAACTAGGAATTTGTTGAGACTATGGAGGGATTTGTAAGTGAGCAGGAGGAATTTATACTTAATAATTTATGCATGATTAGATAGGAAGCCAGAGAAGGTGGATGAGAGTGGGGGTGATGTGCTGCCAGGGCCTGGTGCAGGTGAGAACCCTGGCAGCTGAGTTTTGGACATACTGGAGCTGGTCCAGGGCTTTGCATGGTACCCTGGATAGAACTCCATTACAGCGGTCCAGACGGGAGGTGCTGAAGGCGTGGATGATGGACTCTGCAACAGAGTCAGAGAGTGATGGCCAGAGACGAGAGATGTTCTTGAGGTGGTAGAAGGCGGATTTTGTGATGGATTTGATGTGTGATTGAAATGAAAGGGTGGAGTCCAGGTTGACATCTAGGTTGCGGACCTCGGAGGATGGGTAGAAGGAGCAACCAGCCACGTCTAGGAGGAGATCTCCAACCTTCCAGAGCAGTGCCTTAGGGGCAACAACCATGAGCTCTGTTTTGCTGCTGTTTAGTTTGACTATACTACTATAAATAAACAATAAAATAAATAAATAGAAAATAGTGTTGAAAGGCTTTCCTCTGAAGTTGATTTCTCAGTTGGTTTTGAGCTGTTTATAGCCTATCTATATTTTAATATTTGCATTTTATCCCTGTTTGAACGTGTTGTGAACCTTTTTTCTGTGTCTGTGAAGCATCCTTGAGAATTTATGAAGAGTGATTTATAAATAAAATGTATTATTATTCATTTCCTTCTCATAGTCAATGTTTTGTTTTTTTCTTATCAGTATTTAGATTTAGCTAAAGGTACTTTCCCAAAACTAGAACTTTTAGGAAAAAGCTTTTTGGACTGCTAGCAAACAAAGCCCAAGCTCCCATAGCAGTATAACATCGCAGATGTAGCAAACTTCATACGCTGATTATTAACACAGAAAACAATAAACCTATGGGGCGCTGTTTGTTTGCAGCTCTCAGATAAGGCCAAGAATACTGGGGTTTGTCCCCAACGTTTTCTTCACTGTCTGTCATGTTGCTAACTGTGTTAAAAGTTCAGTGTGTAAGATTTAGGGGTTATTTAATGGCATCTCTTTGAATAAATAAATTGAATACCATAGCCATAACTAGGTATTTTTTGTGTACTTTCAGCTGAAAATAAAAAATATTTTTCAATATTTCCTTTAAAAAAGCGCTTTTCAACAAACGAAGGATAATACTTATTATATAGAACAAGAAAAAGCAATGGAGCGACAAGCCTCGCCGTCAAAGCAGACGTCATGAAGACTCACCGCACCCCAGGACCATAAGATTAGAGCTAACCATGTTTCCCCCTGAAGAGCAATACATGGACCACCGAGTTGATGTTAGTAAGTGAACTGGACGGACCTCAGCAGAAGGAATACTTGCTCCCAGGTGACATTTCCTCTGTGATGGGGCAACACACAGGCCTGCATCTGCTTGGAAAAATTCTGGTTGAGAAGTAGAGGGACACTGCCCCCTAGATGCTGAAGACCACCAATTGATGTGCAAAAGTTGAGTTGAAAACGAAGCAATACAGATGACACTCAAGTAAATACAAACTAACAAACCACCAAGGGAACCAAATCTTATACAGGGAAGACTGCAAGTAAACACAAGGAAGCAGGACGGAGTGAAACAGAATGTTTACTCGTGGGACAATGTGACAGATGAACTGAAAATGAGGGAGAGGATACTGTCTTTGATGCACAGAGTAACATGACGATGAGACAGAGCTGGGGAAAAATCACAGACAGCGTCACAGGTGAGACAGGTAGACAATCAGAGAGGAGAGAGAGGGAAACCTAAAGAGGAAGACATAAAGCCAAAGCACAAAAAACATGAAACAAGAGATCTAAATGAAAGGAAGGGGAGGGCGTGGAGAGGGAAAACACTAAACAGAGGGAACATAATGACAAAAACTACAACACAAGGAAACCAATTACTGGAAGTATGAAACAACAACAGCATTATGACACGAGGAAAAATCCTTCAAAATAAAGTAGGAAACAGTAACACAGCACACAATCATGTAATTCACAGTGAAGTAACCGACAGAGACCACAGCAATAATGAAATGTCACGGGGAACTACACCTTCAGAATGAATAAGGAACTAACTCCAGCATCAGAACCCCAGCAGTGCTGAATCTTTGAAATCTGCTACATTGCCATGCAGCATAATCATCTAAATCTATTGAGGAAAGGAAGAAGCCTCTTGGATGATTGGTTGAATGTCTTCAAGCCAAAACAGAAGTCCAGTTACTTGGATTCAACCAAAATGGATTACTATGACCTGGATAAACTAGAATCTACATTGACATCAGAATCTAATGATTTTTCCCCTCTCCAAGAGTTATGCTGCTCACCTTCAGATAAACACACTAATACAAGCAAACTGCACTGGTCACACACATTTCTCAAACTCTCTCATAAGAAATGAAAGAAAATCAATCCTTGGCAGGAAGAAAAAACTTGCCAGCAAATATATATAATGCAGCCATTACATTTCCTTCTAAAAATTTGGAAAAAAAACACATTTAGCAGTGGATCTATATACTTTCAGGACATCAAATTTCAAATAATTGCTAAATATCTCCAATATCTTCCACATCGCAACAAAGACTTTATTTGTAGCGCCGACTCTTAGCTGTCTCCGAGCCACCTTTCAGTTAGTGCAAACAAGAATATTAGCTGCACAACAGTATACTGTACTATTGATTGGTTTCAATCATAAAATAGATTTATGTAAAACACACAACTGTGTATTTCTTGATTGCTCGACTGAAGTGATAATTTGTGAGAATGATCCAATAGTTCCCTTCCTATGTCTTTGCATGGAGATGGGTAAAAGGATCAGAAAAGTTATCATTTACAATTCTCAATTTATGTGATCATATTTCTAATTTGTTCTCAATAGTGAAGAATGGCTTAAAGTAGGGAGGAAATACTCAAATACGGCATGAAATGTGCTAAATGCGATACTTAAATTATATTGACTCAGTCCATATCCACATAAATATCCATGTCATTCTAGCTTTTCCACATCATTTAGTTGTTATATTTCCTTATAATGTAGTAAATTGGATGTTGCACAGATGTCCAGTAAAGTCAAGTGTCATGACTGGATTTGTCTCAGGTATTCAAAGGTGAAGCGATGAAGACAGTTTACACTCCACATACTCAGATGTTGCATCACTGAGATAATTCCATGGGTTTCCAAGATCTGTTCAGGAAAAAGTTTTATTCTGGTAGCAGTTTACTCTAAACCTCCTTCCTTGTTTTCTTTTTCTTGTATCCATCCAATGTTTAAAGATAAAAATAGCATATATATGCATATAAAGAGGTCCTGATCCAATCTAATTTCAAAATCCATAGCATTTATTCCGAATAAACACTTTTTCTGGGATGAAAAAACTATTGACTTTTTCGAGGAAATGAAATCCATACACACCTGTTTGCTGGCAAAAATCCTGTCAAACTTCCTGTCAAACAGGCTGAGCATGATAGAGAAGGTTTAGAGAGAATCCAGAGAGGGAGAGGAGAGGAGTGGAGAGTTGAAAAGTAGAGCCATCTCATGCAGGATGATGAGTGAAAGTCTGCCTCTCTGCCTGCTTTTATAGCCTGCCTTCCCCGGCTTCCTCACTTTTACCCTGGCTCCAGAGTGTGTGTGTGTGTGTGTGTGTCCTTTCAGAGCAGCGGGAATATATTATAATCCAAATAAAAGAAGCTGGCACGATGTTTATGAATTACAAGCTTTCCAAAGGCAACAAAGGCCCCTATTTTTAAAGAAAACTCAACTCTGTCATTTCAGCTCCACTTGATCACCAGCGAAAGACAATAAAAAGGTCTCTGTGGTCACAATGTCCCAAAGGGATTCTTTCTTCCTCCACGCTCTCATTCAAAGCCACTGAAAAGAATTCTTTATTGCTTTCTTTTCAGGACTGACGTCGAATGGGCTTTGAGGAGTAAACCAATGACAAATTATTATTACTTAGATATTTATTACAATAACATGATGGGGAAGAGAGAGTCCTGACGCAAATTGGTCATCTTTCTTCCCTTTCTTATATAGTTGCTTTCTGTTATCGGTGAGGAAAAATTGCAGGGGCTGGAAATGAATGGCTAGGCTGGGGAAGGAGAGAGTGAAGAAGGCAACACAATAAAATTCAAATCTAAATTATTCCAAGCTATTGAACACAAGAAGTGAAAGGAATCTAATGTACAGCATTAGACAAGTAAATGACTCAATTGTTTTTGGCAAAATTTTGACAAAAAAAACAAAACACAACTCATACCTTGAACCGTGTAAGCTAATGCAAACTGGTTTATGATGTGGCAGCACTTGACAATAAGTAATTACTTAATAAGCGTTTACGTTGTTTACTAATTAAGTTGTAAACACTTTCCAAATCATTAAGATCCTATAACTCATTAGATATAAGGGACTTGATGGTCGCCAATAGTGAGCACACTTTAATGAACTGTTAACTTGATATTGCCAAATAGTGACCCGCATTGATAAATTGAGCTGTGTTATAAACTCTTTATAAACGTTAACTAATGACCTAAGTATTTAGAACGCAATTCATATCCTAATTATACACCATTTATAAAGGTAGTCTTATTGTAAATAGTTTTTGTTTTGAAATCATTGGCATCTGTCCCGACCTGAAGGCGGCTCACTGTTCAGCGGGGTATCTGATGAATTGTAGGAGTACCTGTTGATGGTTTGGTTCTCATTTCTACCAATCAGCTTGCTTCTCTGCAACTTTTCTTAGCCACTGGTGGAAATCGGCTGTGGGCTGTGGCTGACCACCTTGCCCCACATCACTGTTTCCATTCTGGCCTTCTGGTAGGTCCACTCCTTCAGTACTGGCTCCTTACCAGGCTGAATGACATCCCAGTATCTTTGCTGTAGAACCTTGTCAGGTGGATCAGTGTCTTGATATCTTGTTCACTCTCAGCAAACAGTTTCATGTCATCCTAGGAGTTGGCTGATAGTCACTCCCCATCTAAACCTGTAACCAGTTTAGTTTTGAACAAGTGCCCAATTTGGAATCGGTTCTGTGCAGCAGAATACACCTGGTCTCAGAGTGGAACCAAAACCTTGCTGGTTTAGAAACAAGAAGCGGTTATGCTAGTGGCTAGGAGCGGGATTAACGTAACCAACCCAAACTTTGTATGTGTTAATTGCAGCTGTAGTCATCGATACTGTGCAGAACTACAATCTAAAAATGGTCAGAAAGCATGAGTAGAGGAGATGTTGTAAGTTCAAAAAAAAAAAAGGGATTAAAAGTTTGAAACTTTTATTTACTTTATTCTCCCGAGATTAAATAAAACAGCAATAAACACATTTTACAAATTTTACTGTTACTTCATTTAAAACAAAAAAATGTATTTACTCTTCACGTAATTAGCAGCTTATTGACTTATTAGTTACCAGTTAGCAGTAAAAATTTTTACAATGAGAGTAAGTTAAGACTGTAACTCCAGTTCTCTGATTTTAACTCTTTGTTCCATCGCCGAACATTTCTCTGATGTTACCGTAACCGTGGATACCACACTTGCTGCCGGCAACTCTGCAGCCAAAGGTTAGAGCGTCCTGCAAACTCCCACCTACAGACAGAACATGGTGGCGGGAGACATCACTGAACAGATGTGATTTAAGAGGGTTCAGGGTGAAATTCAGATCAGAACCATTAATGTGAAATAACATCAGTTGAATCATTTCAAAAGCCGCCATAATCAGACCACTCCTCAAAAAACCCACTCTCGATCCAGAAGTTTTTGCAAATTACAGGCCCATTTCCAAACTCCCATTCCTCTCCAAAGTTCTGGAAAAAGTATTTGCTGCCCACCTCCAGGACCACATCATATAGAACAACTTCTTTGAAACGTTTGAGTCTGGTTTCCGCTCCGCCCACAGCTGGTCCACGCGTTTGTCTCCTCCAGACTGGATTACTGTAACGCACTTCTCATCGGGATCCCTGATAAAAGTCTTCAAAGACTTCAGTATGTTCAAAACAGTGCTGCAAGGATCCTGATGAGAGTTC
>VRLP01008714.1:0-15603 GCA_009660295.1 Lophius piscatorius
TCATCCACCCATCAAAGTGTCTGTCCATCACTCATCCACCCATCAAAGTGTCTGTCCATCAATCATCCACCCATCAAAGTGTCTTTCCATCACTCATCCACCCATCAAAGTGTCTGTCCATCACTCATCCACCCATCAAAGTGTCTGTCCATCACTCATCCACCCATCAATCATCTTCTGCGTACATCAGGTCGACTCACGTTGACAGCAGGATATTCCAGATGTCCGTCACTCTTGGAACGTCCTCCAGCTCCTCGGCCTCATGGGACATGTAGTCTCTTTGATGTTCTAACGTCTCCGGCCCCTAAAAGTGTTAGATGTTTATATTCTTTTTGTAAGAGTGTATAAAGTCGTCCCTCGTGTTAGATCTGCTCTTTAGAACGAGACTTTAGAGATTATAGATTGAAATGATTCTATTCATAATCAGTAAAAGAAAGATTCTAACTTCTCTCAGGTATCATGGGCTCATTATGGCTCTGAAAGCTTTTTCAAACACAAGATGACTTTTTTTTGAGATTTTAAACTTTCAGGTTTGTTGTTTTTGAAGTAAAACCACAGAGTTTAACGTCTTTGGTAGATTTTCTACAAGTGAGAAGTTTAGTGGAGAAATGTCCCATTTATGAAACATGAAGAAGAACCTTTCCCTGCAGAAAGGTTTACACACACACACACACACACACACACACACACACACACTCACCTCACACACACACACTAACCTCACACACACACACACACACACACACACACACAGTTTAACTCCTGGTCCGGTGGACGACACACAGATTTTCTCACACTGAAACTTTCCCACTTTCCTCCTGCAACATGTTTCCAATTAAAAGTTTAAAAAACTCCACAGATGTCTAATTGGTTTTGAAAGTGTGACCCTAGTCTGCTTAATATTTCCCTCCATGACAGAAACTCCACCAAAGCAAACCATTACTCCCATCACACACACACACACACACACACACACTTATACCCACACACACACACACTCTTATACCCACACACAAAAACTCTTATACCCACACACACTCTTATACCCACACACACACACACACTTACACCCACACACAGTCACTGTCTTTAACACACACACACACACACACTTATACCCACACACACACACACAGTCACTGTCTTTAACACACACACACACACACACACACTTATACCCACACACACACACTTATACCCACACACACACAAACTCACACACTTATACCCACCCACACACAGTCACTGTCTTTAACACACGCACACACAAACACACACTTATACCCACACACACACACACTCTTATACCCACACACACACTCACACACTTATACCCACCCACACACACACACACTCACACACTTATACCCACCCACACACACACTCACACACTTATACCCACCCACAGACACACTCACACACTTATACCCACACACACACACTCTTATACCCACACACACACACACTTATACCCACCCACACACACACTCACACACTTATACCCACCCACACACAGTCACTGTCTTTAACACACACACACACACACACACACACTTATACCCACACACACACACACACTCTTATACCCAAACACACACACTCACACACTTATACCCACCCACACACAGTCACTGTCTTTAACACACACCCACACCCACACACTGTCTTTAACACACACCCACACCCACACACTGTCTTTAACACACGCACACACACACACACGTATACCCACACACACACACATATACCCTCACTGTCACTTACACACACACAAACATGTATACACACACATATACCCTCACACTGTCACTTACACACACACACACACACACAAACCCACACACACGTATATACACACACATGTATATACACAAACATATACCAACACACAGTCACCGTCTTTTACACAGACACACCCACACTTTCACAGCCACACACACACACACACCCACACACAGACACACCCACACTTTCACACACACACACACACATATATGCACACACACACACACACACACACACACGTATACACACACAACTCGCGTGTCTCTCCTCACGTTTCTAGTTTGTCTGCTTCAAACATCGGCTGTGATTCTGCCAACTACCATTTTTTTAACGATTTTATTTTTACATATTAAAGGAAGAGTGTCACATTTTTCATTAAATACTCGATTACTTAGATAATTGATTTCTGCGATACATCAGATGAAGAACCTCTTCAACTGGATCCTTCAGACGTGAGGGGGCAGCGGTTCCGATCCGGGCGTCTTTAAGGCTGAACCCGGTCACCCTTGAAGGACGCTCATTTCAGCCGCTTGAGTCCTTGACCTCAATCTTTGGGTTTCTACCCAGACCTCATGATCAAAGGAGAGGGTTGGAACCTAGATGGACCGGTAGGTCCAGAGCTTTGCCTCCAGGCTCAGCGCTCACCACAACGGACCGATACAGCACCATCATTACTGCTGAAGCTGAAGAGAAACTCCTGTCCGTCTCATGGTCCACTTCCCCATAAGTTCTGAACAAGTTCTCCAGATACTTAACCCTGAGGCAGCAAACCCGGCTTAAGGCAAGCCACCATTTTCCAGCATAGAACCAAGGCCTTAGAAAAGGAGGTTCTGACTCTGATGCCAGTCACTTCAAACTGTTTGGGTTCTGTTGGAGATCATGAACTGATGAAGCCAACAGAACCACATGATCTGCAAACAGCAGAGATGCAAATCGATGGCGCCCAAACCTGGTTGATCTCCTCAAACTGAGATCCCGACCGTCAATGTCAAGATCAGAATATGAGACGAGTCCAGCACCGACAGAACCGCACACAACTCTCACTTAGCCTAGCTTGGAGAAAGGTTCTGGCTCAGAACTTTAAAGGCACATCTGGCGTGTTTTGGAGCTCTTCTCTTACATGTGCTGTAAACATCTTAAGACGACTCAAACTCTTTTCTGACCGTCTTCCTACAATGAGAAGCAGCCACAGCAGGGCATTCTGGGTATTTTATGCTTGTTTAGTTTATGAATCAGCCATTCCTGAGGTTTTTCTTCCTCTCGCTCTCTCGCTGCACGGCACTTTGAAGTGCCTTTGTTTTTTAACTTGTTTAAATAAATAAAACTCAAACTCGGAACAGTTTGGACCCCTTCCTCCTCCTCCTCCTCCTCCTCCTCCTCACCCTCGGATCTCCGTCGGCACATTCTCCCCGTTTGTTTTTCTTCCATCAAACTAAACGCTTCTAATTAAAACTACCACTTCTATAATCTCATTACTTGTAATCTAATCTGGACTCATTCAGACATCCCCCCCCCACCACCACCACCGCCCCGCCCCCCCGAGGAAAAGGAAAGAAAAAAGGAAGACATGAAACTTTTGGTTTTGTGATCATTTGTTTGGCCTCGGGGTTTGGATCCGGTTCCCACGGTGAAAAACAGCCGTGATTGATGTTTGAAAGCTCTGACTGTGTTTGTTTGGCTGAATTTTTCAAATCCTCACAGGAATAATCTCAGAAATCAGACTGGAGAGTGGAACGTCCAGTTTGTGTTTGCAGACTGACAGAGCTGAGGCCAAGGCCGCGTGTGTGTGTGTGTGTGTGTGTGTGATTATTAGCTATAAGTAGAGGCAGCTGTTGATCGGTCACCAAACCTCCTGTCGGACAATTTATTTGACTGTTCTTGCTCAAAAACGCGTTTTAGCAGGACAGAATCCACGTCCTGCCCACAGCTATTCCAGCAGGAATATTCCCGGTCTCGGATCTTGGAGGCCGCGTTCCTCCATCATCGCCTTCGTGTCTTCAGAAAAGGTCTTGAGAGTTGGAAGTCTGGCAACGCTACAGGTTTGACACCAAACCAATCCTTCATGTCGAGTCATGTGACCATGAGGAGGCGGGTCAATCATGGCTACCTAAGACCTCCGTCCTCTAACCACCATTTATCCATTCGTTTTCCGTTACTGCTCTTAAAGGTCGCCGGGGATGGAGGCTATCCCAGCTGACATCCGGCGAGACGCGGGGTGAGACCCCGGATGAGTCATCGGTTCAACACAACGTTGTTTTATTACCCTGCGGTGGTATAAATGTTCTTAAATGTCCCTTAAATGTTCTTTCCACATTTAAACAATCCTCTCTCCTTCATTGGCGTTCCACAAAGCACCAGAAACGTTCCGGAGTTTTCCTGCCGCCACGTTTGATTTCACTCTGGACTTCTTGAGACGTGACACATCCAGATGTCCAGTTGCTTCAGTTTGGACCTTCGAGGATCACCGACACCAGGATGAATGAGAATCTACGCAAGTCCAACCACCTCTTCCCTCCTACCAAAGTCCGGCTGGGTGATCCGGATCTTGGTCCAGGTAAATTTTCACACTGGAACATTTTGTTCCGCATCAAACAGACGAGTCTGAAACTCGAATGTCCAAACCGCCCGAAGAAAGTTGGTCTCAGTCAGTCCGACTTAAACATGGTTCAGTCCGTTTATAATAGGAAAGCAATTTTTATTGATTGTTTGTACTTTTGGGCCGATTCCCGTTAAAAATGAGCCACGTTAGCACGCGGGTAGGAACAGAGACAAGATGTTTACAAGTGATTTAGTCTGAGGGAGGAATCTGAAGTCAAATGGGAAAAACTTCAACGCAACATAAAAACACCCTGAAACTTTTGAATGACTTCCTGTGAGCGGATTAACGTCAGACTTGATCCACTCAAGAATCAACCAATCAATCGATCAAGAATAGGGATGGCATGAAAAGCATTCGGGCCTTTGAACCAAAACCAACTGGATCAAAAGTACACATCGGAACAAAACCCAAAACTTTGACTTTTCAATTCAATCCCGACGGAAATCGTCGGCGTGAAAGTCCCTCAGACCAAAGTCCATATCAAGACTGGTCTGATCTGGACCGAGACCAACTCTTTATGTCTGCAGGTTTACGCGGATCTTGGGTTTGTCTTTAAATTTTGATCTGGATCAAACTGAAATATCCAGACCAAACAAGGGGAAGTGGGAACATTGAATGGCAACAGAACAGCAAAGGTTAGGCTTCCTGCCGACGAAGGTATGGCTCAAAGTTCTGACCTCAAACGCACAAATGTGACGTAACAGAAACCCAAACCTTGGTTCCGACTTTCAGCTGTGAAAAAACCCTTAAAGTCAGTAATTATTCACAAAGTGAGTGGGTGTGTAAACCCTCCAGAAACCACAGGAAGCATCGCTGCTAAGAATGAAAACTGGATTTCAGCTTTATTTCCTCTGGGGAACAACGTCTTCTTGGTTTTCGACGCATTTTTGTCATTCATTAGAAAAAGGCGGGAAAGAATTCATGCAAACAAGGTTGATTAAAAATGGAGTCATTTCATCCGGTTCTGTCAGATCACAGAGGAAATGATTATCATCATCATCATCATCATCAGGAGGGCTGAGCGAGATTCACTTTCTGTCCAGATGATCCCAGAGGCTGAGAAAAGATCCTTCATGCTTTCATCGTTTGATTTAAAAATGTATCTTAGAGGTTCTGTCAATCCAGTTTCTATGCTTTTATATTTTTTTACAGTTTTGTGACTATTTCCCAGTGACTCGAGGAGAATGGGTCGGTTGAAGGGTCTCTCCATCAGGAGCTTCGTCCTCAGGTGTGAACAGGAAGTGAATTCGCTCAGGTTCATTTTTCCACCTTTGTGGTGTTGTCACATGACTTCCTCCCAGTCCCATCGTATAAAAAGTGTTTGTCTATATACAGCATGTGATCACGTTTACTCCTAGAGACACAAACACGTCTGTAAGAGTTGGAAGGGTTGTTGGTTCGGGTCCAAACACGGACATGGGGATTTAACATCACACCGCACAGTTGATTGAAATGTTGATAAACCCTCTGAAATGTCTAAGACGCACCCATCAGCCATAACATTATAGTCAGAATAACGTCGATTCTCTTGTTACCATGGTTACCTGTCAGTGGGCGGGACATATTAGGCAGCAACATTTTGTCCTGAAGTTGATGCTGGAAGCAGGAAAAACGGTGTGAGCATCTGTACAACTTTGACAAGGACCAACTTGTGACTGCTACACGACAATTTTGCGGTTCTGGAGCAGGTCTTGTTGGGTGTTCCTGGTCCGCAGCGATTAGAACCTACTAAAATGGTCTAAGAACTGACGACGTGGGTTTTGGGCACCCATGTGGGGAGCAAAGCGAAAATGGGGCTTCTACACAATGTTAGGCGGATGGTTATAATGTTATGGCTGAAGGTGTTCATGAGCCCGACGCGGCTCTCTTTGGCTCACGTTTGACGCTAGAACACAGCAGAGTATTCTGCAGTGGCGTGATCAGCACAGGTTAGGATCCGGTAGGACTTGTCATGACGAGGAGTGAATTAGAGGTAGATGGATGCAGACTTTCCACGTCTGCAGAAGGTTGTTTGTTCTCGACCCGCACAGGAACTCTTACAGACGTCTTTGTGTAGGAATTCAAGGATTGGGTCGGTTTTGGTTTGGGCCGTGGATTTACGTCCACACGTTTTCAACAAGTCAGTTGGTCTTTGGGAAGTTTTCACTTTTCAGATTATTGTTTTTTTTTTTTTTATTATTACTAAAGCTTTTTAAACTCTCAGGCACAAAAACCTTTTTGGCGTTGATATAATAATAATAATAATAATAATAATAATAATAACTCATCTGAATACAAAGCGTTTCATAACGACTCGGGACTATTTACACGTCTGAGATTGGCCGTGAATGGATTCACTCTAGCGTCGTGTAGCAAATATACTCTGAGAGACGACACGGACGACAAAATACTTTTTCAACCAGCCTCAGATATCTTCTTTATATTTATCTGAAATTAAAAAAAAGAATGAAAAAACCCTTTTAAAGGGGCAGTCTGTAGAATCTAGCCGTATCTCTTTGAATCAATGGAATATAATGTTTTGTTTTTACTGTATAATCGACAGAGGCCGGTCCCCTTCCTTATTCTCTGCCGGTCCCCTTCCTTATTCTCTGCCGGTCCCCTTCCTTATTCTCTGCCGGTCCCCTTCCTTATTCCTTTTTTTTTTCCTGCCATGTTTTGTACAGTCGCCAGGATGGAGAAAGCGAACGCTGGCTCTAGAGAGACTTTATTTTTGAAGCTGTTGCTTGTATTTTCACAAATGTGGAAGTATTGTTCAACAGTCGGAGTGATCGCGTTTCTTCCATGGTGGTGATCCGCGGGCGGTTTCGTTAAACTTCGGAGAAAGCCGACTGTTAGTTTGCACTAAATTTTACACGCTGCATCTTCAAATGCTTAAATGAGAAAATAGGACTGAGTTGAACCCAAATACTTTTTAAAACACGTTTGGACATTATGCTTCAAACATCTCTTTATGACTTGTGGGATTATTTCTCTCTTCTTTCTCCGCCTTCCTTTCATGGGCCGACATCAAAGCTGCAAAAATTAAATTATCAACATTTCTAAACAAAAGTGCCCGAAGCATGATATGAGCAGGAAGATAAATATAAACTGTCTCTTTAGTCCTTTCTATTTCCTTTCTTTCTTTTTTTTTTTTCATACTATACATACGCCTCGTCTTTTTTGTTCCTTTTATGACGAGCGTCTTCTTCAGATGTCCGTCTTGGTGCTCGTTGTGCATCTCAGTCCGTTGCTTTGGTGGCGCCCTCCTTTGGCATCGCTGTTCCAACAAGAAAAAAAAAAAAAGAAAAAAAAAGAAACCGAGACGTAAAGCTACAGATCGAATTTTTTTTGGTATGTCATTGTTTTTGTCCCGGTTTCCAGAAAGAGTTTTCTTTGGAGGGAGACCCGACAAAGTTCCCAAAAGTCTCCAATAAATATCCTCGTCCCAATAAAAGTTCATTAGTCCGACCCTTTCGACCATTCTTCTTCTCCTCTGCTGGAAAATGCTTATCTTTGGTTTAGCTAAATCACAATTCTCTCCAGCAGGATGAGGGTGGCTTTGATGTCCCTCTGCTCCAGAAGTGAATGAGTCACATTGAAACGGCTAAATCTGAAAAACCCCTTAAAGAGTGGCGTCCATTTTTAGATTGGCTTAAATATCTCCATCCACAAGTACAAAATAGATATTTAATTTTGGCTCTTAAATGGGAGTATCGGATCCTCGCCTTGTTTTTTCTATTTTTGTGTGTAATAACTACAAATTTAACATAAAACAACCCGAGTAAATATAAGAGGTTATATAAATATATAATGTTTTAAATTATGATTTGCTGATCCGGAGGATCCTGTCCGACCAACTTTACGCTCGGTGTGGAGCAGGGAAGTGTTTTTGGTCAGGTGTTGGGCTTAGGGAGTGCTTGATTTGATGAGGAGCGATCTGTGGGAGTAGCAGGCATTTTAATGAATTGGATTTTTAATGTTTTTATACTGTGAGCCACTTGCTCTGTTACCACTGCTTTTTGGGTCTGGTGTGCCGTTATCCCAGCCCCCTCTTCTATATAATCGTAATGTGGGGTCCGAGTTTCTACGCCTCAGAGATATAACTGGAGGTAGTAACAGAGCTGAAACAGACACCCGTTAAAACAGAATGTTTGGGTGCAGTTGAACAGGTGAGTCGGTTAGACAACATTTAGCCACCAACGAGTCTTGAAAAAAAACAGCTAGTAGCGTTTAGTAGCGGTTGGCAGCTACCTAATAGAAGAGGAAATAAACGGAAACGGAGGCAGTAAAAACGTCCAGCAGTTCCTTACCTCTAAGCGGAGAACAAAATCTGGCATATTGAAACCAGTGAAGGTAAATAATTACGAGAGCCTGGCTCCCTGTTTAAACAAACTGATACAACGCGCTTCTGCCAGTTCTGTTCCGTGTAAACAAATATAGCGTCTTAGAGATGGCCGACTGTGAGAGGAATGACTGGACACGTCCCTCGTACCTATTTGATGTGATGTCATGGTAAAACAAGCGGCCTATTGCATTTCTGTTTTTGTTCATCTTCATTTTTGTGTGACAAATATGGCATTTCGGTGTGGATGGAGGGTCTAAACGCAGAGGTCTCAGATTTAGCCGTCAGAATGTGGGCGTGGTCAGTCGGCGGCTGTCACTCAGGGGTTAATCCACCTCGATGGACTCGCTCTCGTTCACCGGTTTACACTCGTTGGGAAGTCGCTGATGGCGGCTGAGCTGAGTGGCCTGTGTGAAGCTGCGGTCGCAACGCTCACACCTATGACACACACACACACACACACACACACACACACACACACAGAAAAAAAGTGAAGATAGAGAGATTAATTCAAGAGTTTGCATATAGAGAATTTCCGAAAAAAACACAGTTGAAGAGAGAGAACAGGACTTCAAATCTGTCAGCACTCACACTCATACACACACACTCTCCCACAATCACACACACACACACTCACACACACACTTCCCAGTTAACTCTAATATCCAGTGACAGTATAAAGTGTGTGTGGGGCCCAGTGGAGCAGGGAGCTTTAATTGTAGCCCTGATCTTCACAACCGGACCCACAAATTACACACACACACACACTTCACCTGTCAATAATCTATCCACTGGGCCTCTGGAGGGTCTCTCTCTCATACACACACACACACACACACACACGCACACACTGATAAAGCAGCGTCGCTGTCACTTTCAATAGAAAGGGAGAAGAGAAGGAGCTTTTAGTCTGAGCTGGAGTGAGGTTAGGGGGCAGTTAAATGTGTATAAGTGTGTGTGTGTGTGTGTGGTGGTCTTCAAAGAGAAAGCCATGTTGAGGTATTGGACTTAACAGCCCTGAAACAAGACTAACATGCTGTTAGACAGACAGGATGAAGGGGGAGGGGGAGGAGGGGGGTAGATAAGTAAATGGAGGAGGGGAGAGACGGCTCCTCTTCTGGATTTAAGCTCCGCCCTGTGTGGACGGAACGCTGGGAATTGAAAGCTTGTGTTTTTACTTAAATCTAACAAACACGTCGTAAACGCAATGTTTAGGAAGTTTTGTATTTGATGATAATAAAGGCACGGCGAGGAACTTGACGGCTGTGAGGTCCCGCTCCGTTTCCCCGCAATGATTTGCAGAATTATTGTTTTGGTGAAATCATTTTATGACGGGATCACATGTTTTCTGCAAAGAATTAAATTAAAGACTTTGTTAGTTTAAATCAAACATCCATATTCGTCAAAAAAAAAAATCCATTATCAATGGAAACTTTCACGGACAGCAGGATGTCTCTGTCACGTCCACCGTTTTCCAAAAGCCTTCATTCCTCAAACTGTTCATTTGACTCATCTTTGTCCAAATGGGCAGTGATGTCATCAGTGATGTCATCACCTCTTTACGAGATGGATGGATGCGCTACAGGATGGCTGTTTCTGGTGTCTGAGTTGATTTACGATGATTTTCCTGGCCTTCATGTGTTCATAATGCTGACATTTGCAGGATATTTAAGTGTTTGGACAAGTTGGTTGTGTTGCTTTGCGGCGACTCAAACGCCAAAGCTCTCTTTGTACGTTAATTTGTTACTGTCACTCAGGCTAAATCCAAAATACTTTACATACTGATGGCTCTGAGGGAACGTCTGCTATCTGTAATATTTAAGTGGTACTCCTGTAAAGTTAATTGAATGGACTACATTCAGGTAATGTTTCCACTGGCGGGGAACAGCTGTGGGCAGGTTGTGCTTGATTTACTTTGCAGTGTAGCATTAAACGTCAATATCGCTCAGTCACTTTAATTCAATTGTATGAAGCCATAATTGTGGTTGCGACTGAATTTCAATTCGTTCTGCAGCCGAAAACGAGGCTCTGTTTTCGGAATCGGAGACGATTTCTTCATCCCGCCGTCACAGAATCCATTGTGGTGAAACTTTGCAGAAATGTATCCCTTTAAATCTTATTGGGAAAAGTTCAGTCAGGAAGACTATACTGCCTGTAAGCATCATCAGCCCACTTCCTGTCTTATCTTCTAGGATTTGCAACCCGCCTCTTCAACTCTGGTCATCTCCGATCAAATCCTTCGATCAGACTGTCAAGAAGTCATCTGGACCTCGAGCTCCATTCCTCATCTTCACCATCAGAGTCCCGACTTTCGGGGAGAATCCCACCTCATTAGGAAGCCCCTCATGTATCCTTGGCGATCCACTTCCTGCAGGGTCTTAGCGCCAAAGACTTTTCCTTCTGTTGGCAGTAAATTCAATACCACTTAAATTCTCTCCTTCTTGTTTGTTCCTCTCGCTCGTCTCTCCTGACTGGAACAAGCTGGACTATTTCTCAGTTATTCTAGGAAAACCAGGCCATCTGAGGCATCTTATGTTCTGTATGTAAACATTGGTATTCTTTCTGGAGAGACCCTCAGCAGATGGATCCACCATGTGCGTCCTTCTCATTTTGAAAATTTTCTCTAAGCACAGGGAAAACAAAACAGACCCCCTGACTGAAGCGGGCGGCTCCCCCCCTCTACTCGCTCCTTCATGCTCTAATTTGTCTGTAAGGCTACAAAACCGCAACAGCGACTGACATCAGAGCTCCTCTGATGTTCCTCTGTCACAGCGACTTATCCACCAGGACAGACACGGAGATGATCTCCGGCGGAACAAAGAACAGAGCTGGAACCAGTTCTCCGGCAATCGACCCGTCTCCGTCTCCGAGGGGCCACCTCCTCTCGGCGGGGAAAAATAACGTTGAGCACTTTGTCCTGACAAAAAGAGAGGAGGTGACTTTAATCACTTTTCCTCAAGGATCAGTGAAGTTCCAGCCTCTTATCTGCCTCTCTTCTGAGGCGACAGAATGGGAAGTACACGAGTACAGATTGCCTTCAGGCGGGGATTGATGGGGCTGATGGGAAGAGAGGGAGGCGGAGAGACGTGTGCGAGTTGTCTCCATTAACAGCCTTGTTAGAATTTACTGTGGCAGCCTTCAGGGGAACAACCTGTTCGCATTAGGACTAAATAAAAGAATCGGAAAGTAGATTTATGGAGCGCTTGATTTGCTTTGCAGCAAAGCATTCTGTAAATAGAATAGAATATCTACCGTTATGTTTTTATTGATGTTTCATCATCAGAGAGCAGTAATTGTGTGAAATAGCCCTTTATATCTACAGTCCTCTTGTACGGAGGTCATCATGTCGTGGTTTCATATTTGTACAGTAGCCAGGAGAGAACAAACCAAAGACAGGCCGTAGAGAAGGACCTCATCGTTGAAGTGGCAGAAAGTCAAAGAAACTATTTATCATAGTTGCTAGTTGCTGGTCTGTCCAGGGAAAATATTAACCTCTTGACCCTCCCTCCCCTTCAGACGACCACTTTACCCACGGAGCTACAGCCGTCCTCCGTTCTTACAACGTTCTTGGGTAGGGAGGGGTGAGCTGAGTTGTGATGAAGGTTGCGATTTTGAACTTCACCACTAGATGCCGGTTATATTTTACTCACTGGATACCAAAACATGAGCAGCACATTTGCTTCACAGCAAGAAGGTACTGAAAAAGTGGCAGCATATATATATATATATATATATATGCCAAAGAGTAAGGGGCCAAAGATGGAGACCTGGGGGACTCCACCGGTCAAGGTAGAGGCATTAACTTTGGCAATTGACCAAGATTTATATGATTGTAGGCTTTTTCTTTGGCTTATGGAAGAATGTGAGGACTAAATAAAACAGTATTCTGTAATTAAGCAACCAAAAAAGTCCTTTGAGGATAAAATAAAGATAAAAAAATGCTTTAAAAAAAGGGTGAGCTAATCTAATTAGACCTGATTTTCCATGAAATACAAAATGTCATCATGAAATAACAAGTGTAATTTTGTTTTATTACTGTTTGGAAACATGCTTGACCAAAGGATTTGTCATTTCATGATAAATTCATAGTGTCTAAAAAAATTATAGCCCGTGTTTTTTTTTCTTGGTGGGGAAATTAAAGTGTTATTAAGCATCATTTTTCAAAAACGGTTATAAACGGACACAAACTCGTCAGGGTTCTAGTCTGTGAGCCGCTATGTGATACAAACTGTTGTATTTGTTCTGAGAGACATTCTAGAAAAGAGAGGAACCACGGACCAGCAGCCGTTTGACAGGCGCCACAGTCCAGTGAGTACCAGCGATGAAAAGCTGCCGACCACACAGAATCCCTGCCTCCATCCCCTCAGCAGGAAAATAAAGTTGAGCCTTTTCCTCCTGACAAAGTGACAGTGGCAGCTTTAATCTATTTGCTACACCGTCCAAAAGGAGATAACTCCCAGAGGCCATCGATCCGCTAAAGATTTCTGACGCCCGTCCGTGATTGTCTTTGTCCCGCTCTGCCTCCACCGAGACTCCGAAGTGCTGATGAAAAGGTTCGGGGTTTCCTCCGATTGCTTATTAAGAACGCTGATTTGCTTTAACCAGATTTCTCCCCGGAGGTCGTCTTTTCACTTTTTACACGGTGATCTCTTCCTCCGCGCTTTCTTCCTCTCTCCTTTTCTATCTGGTTGTCGGGGGCCTTTTGCTCTCCGCGTCAATGACGTGTTCGGATTTCTCTGATTGCTAACTAAGAACATTAATTTGTTTTCCCCCTCCAGATTTCTCACCACTCCTTTTTTCACTTTCTTTAAAACCTTTTACTCTTTTGGCCCCCCCATGTCACCCACCAGCCCGCTCCCTCCATGCTGACCTCTGGGTCCACCGGGAAAACTTTATTGTCCTCCACCGCTGACGGGCTGACAGCGTGACAACGGCAGCTCCCAGAAGCCCCTAATTGCGACGCGGCTCGTCCTCTAATTATATCAGCCTTCAATGAGTGAAGATGGAAATGTGCAGAGATTCGTTAGGAGGCTGCTTACGACGCCGATCGAGACACTTCACTATTTCCAGCGAACTGTGTGTGCAGAGGTTTTCCTCCATGGCCTACATCACATGAAATCATTGATGTGGAGAGTAAAGGTCAGAGGTCACAGCAGGCATGACAGCGGGATGCAACAAAATACTTAGAGGCGTCATGAATAATGGAGGGGGGGGGTGCTTCAGTTTCCCATCAGTATTTCTGTAACTGCTTATCCTCTGCAGAGTCACGGGGGACTGGAACCTATCCCAGCTGCTCCCAGGGCGAATGCTCCAAAATCTGAGTAGGAGTCAAAGCCTTCAGCAATTACGTTCCTCTGCTGTGGAACTACCTTCCGTTCTTGGTTCGGGGGTCTAGACGTCCCCCTTCACATTTGAGCTAGCTAATGCTGCTATAGGTTCAGACTGCAAGGGGATTACCCATGATGCCCTGAGCTTCTCTCTCGTCCCCTATATATACCTCTCCCATTAATGCATGTTACTAACTTGGCTTCTTCGCTGGAGTTTTTGTTCTTCTTCTCCCTGTAGGTTGAAAGGTCCATTGCTGTGGACCTGGTTGATGCCCATTAATGACGTTATTTATTATAATTATTATTACTATTATTAGGGTGGGAGCACTATTGAATTGCCTGTCTGGGGTTTTTCCCAGGCTCAAAAACTCATGAAACATGCCTGTTATGCATCATGGCAGTAGGCGTGGTAAATTGGCTCCACTTCAATGAGAAGACAGATATTTTTTAAGCGTCTGTGTTCATGATTCTAAGGTCTACCAAAATGTCTCTTGTTGCATTGGCATAAACCTAGAGGAAACTATTCCGATGAAGCACGTGTGCTCATAAGATCCCTGTCCATCCTGACGTCCATGTGAGATACGTCCTGCTGGCAATAGGAAGTCTGCCTGAAGTGAGCAATGATTGAACTGAATTGATGTAGCAGTTTCCTAATGGAGGGTCGTCAGGTATGAAAGGTCGGACCCTTGTTTGCATGCTGGATGTCCATTGAGGGCGCACGCCCTGACCGGCTCTGGGATGCGAGGGGTTAAGTCATCGCTGCAGCCCCCCTAACCCAAAGCCTGACTCCTAACCCTAAGCAAGTTAGGGGTCAGCAATGGGTAAGGTAGTTGGGTTTCTGTAGAATAAACAGTTTAGTCTAGACCTACTTCTTTTGGAACGTTTCTTGAGAATACGTTCTGCTGTGATTTGGGAAATGTATAAATAAAGTTAATCTGTCATTGAGATAAGGGGTGGGCACACAAGGCATTGTGTGAAGTATGATTTTGGGCTCTCCACCAGAGATAGCGAAATTATCGATAAGACAACTTTCTAAACTATCTTGCCAGAACAACAAATAAGACCGTGAGTGACTTCCCACAATGCAGTTCATGGTGATATCGTGTTGGGTGTATTTAGGTGTTAAGATGCAGGTAGAAGTGATGCAGTTAGTCAGTGTTAGCTGGATGTTAGTGGAAGTGGTCGGACCAGCGGGAGGGAGGGAGCGGAGGTTGGGTGGGTGGGGTGGGTGGGGGGTACTCACTGGTACTTACTTGAACGGCTTCTCCCCGGTGTGTGTGCGTATGTGGTTGTTGAGCGTTGTGGCACCGGCGAACGCTCGGCCACAGTATCCACACTTGAAGGGTCGGTCGCTGGAATGCGTCACCACGTGATTCCTCAGGTCAGACGGCTGGGAGAAGGACTGGGAGCAGTGGCCACACTGGTACGGTCTGAGAGGGAGACAGGTGAGAAGGGGAGACAGGTGAGAAGGGGAGACAGGTGTGACTGGAGAATCTGAGGTCTTTGCACATCTTGTAGTGACGGAATGCCGCTTCAATGAAGGTTCAATGAAAGATACTTTGCAAATTCTT
>VRLP01008715.1:0-15600 GCA_009660295.1 Lophius piscatorius
TTTTTATTGATGCTTTTATCTGCTTTTACTTTGTAGCACTTTGAGATTTGATCCAAATGTAAAGTGCATTATAAATTAAATGTATTATTATTATTATTATTATCATAAACCCCTTTAGAGAAGCTGCAGGTGGAAGGGATGAACAGATGGCAACACTGATGCAAGCAGGAGATGATCATTCGTATTTTTTAAAAGTGTCTAGTTTTATCCAGTATCCTTATTTATTTGTACCAATCATAGATTAAACCATTCTAGTCACAATTTCTGATCTTCAGTGTCCAGTTAGCGAGCCGTTATGACTGCCCTGTGCCATTCTCCCTTCCTTGGTGCTACAAAGAGCACCTTTTCTCAAGGATATCTCACAGCAAAGTAGTGAGAGGTGTTTTTAATTTAAAAAGCCATACGCCTTACCCATCGTCAACACAGCCAAGAACTGAAATACTAGCGGTGTGCGTGTGTCTATGTGTGTGTACGCATTTGTGTTTTAATAATAATAATAATAATACATTTAATTTATAATGCACTTTACATTTGGATCAAATCTCAAAGTGCTACAAAGCAAAAGCAGATAAAAGCATCAATAAAAAATAAAATAATAACTATATAAAAGCCTTACCAAAAACCAGCAATGTTAATTAAGGTTATAGGTTCTGCTAAAAAGGAAAGTTTTATTCCTTTTTTAAATGTGTCAGTCGTCTGTGGAGCCCTGAGATTTTAGCATAACACTGAGACATAATGATGGGTGTACTAAGACAATAATCCAAAAAATAATAAAAACTTGAAAATAATCTAAATCAGCATTAATTGGCCAAATTACATGATTGTCTTTCAAATCAGGCCACAGATGATGGAGACGGTGGAGAAACAATTGCAGTTCTTTTCTCGGAGTCTCAGACGTTTTCAGGCTACACTTCAGCAATAGCAATATGAAATCCATTGTAGTAACAACTTTCAATGGAAAGGTTTACCATTTCCCCTGCACCTCACTCCTCCTCCATATAACCATAAAAACCAGTTAAGCAGTACCAGGGGCAGTATATAGCACCACGTCCCCTGCCTAGCCAAGGGGTTAAAGTTCAAGCTCATTAGCTGCTACACTGGGTAGTTTGTCTTGCTGGCACAAGCAAAAGTTCACTTCGACACACTTAATGCAGAAATGCAGCTCATTTTTCTCTCCATCCTTCTGCCTCATGCTTTTGTCTGAAAATTTGACACTACTATTATTACATTACCATGTGACATCATGGCGCTGTCACGATGACAAATGGTGATTTTCAGCTTTTGCTCTTACTGTAGCTGACAGGTGATGCAGCTCTCTGGAGTGCAACGTGTGACTTGACGTCGATTTATTTGAATCATGGAAAGTTGAGGAGGGGCAGATCTTTTCTTATATCAATGATCGTGATATAATTTCAGCACTCATCCAATGAAATTGTTTTACTGTATGTTTTTAGTGCTTTTTTTGAATACGTAAACAGTCAACTGCATAATGACTATTTAAACAGGGAGACATTCGATCCCTGGATCCGAACCAGAACCGGGCGGTTAATTTTTTAAGGGTTCTAGATGGGAGTGCCAGCATAATGCTTATTCCTGGCCCTCCTTAAAAGTCAACAAAGAGCTGTCAAACATGGTTGGTCAATGTCTTTGAAATATCATGAATATAATTGTCGCTGTCGCTGACTGTTGTCAAATTGATTCTTGATGTTGGAGAAAATAATGCAGCATGACCAAGCCATGCTTTACCTTGAGATGTGAAGAAATAAGAATAAGAAACCACAGACCTCACTCTTACTCCACTCTCACACCATTGACAATCTGAAGTCAAAGTGAATCTTCGTGGTCACATAATCAATCTTGGACAGTTAACCAACAGCGACCCTGTCTTCCATTTTGGATTACGCAGCAAACCAAGTTAGGCAACAATTCCGCATGACCGAAGAGTTTGTATTTATCCCCCTTTAATCTTGCCCTCAAAAAGAAAGCACGCTGCTCTCATTTTCATTTATTAAAATGATCATCAACCACTTCTGGGCCAAATATATCTCGCCGGCAGTTACATTGAGCACCATTTCTGCTACTTCAATAAAACCAAACATCTTTTACATATTTCCCCATCTGCCTCCTGTTTGCGAAAGCAAGGGACACCCAGAGACCCTGTGTCTGTTATAATTAGACACAATGTGATAAATGTAGTTCTATTTTTGTTTTAACTGAATGTGAGGACATCCAGCTTCTTCTTCGTTAAGTTTCTAA
Organism: Lophius piscatorius; assembly: GCA_009660295.1. Lineage (NCBI taxonomy): Eukaryota > Metazoa > Chordata > Actinopteri > Lophiiformes > Lophiidae > Lophius > Lophius piscatorius. The sequence goes on from VRLP01008715.1 coordinate 2,257, forward strand.
GTCATGTCTGAGTGCACTCCTCATTTCTTCTTTGTTTTTGGTATCTTTTATAAATAAATTAAGGATTATAATTATTATTATTATTATTATTATTACTATTATTATTTTATCCCCTAGCTTCGCCCCTTTTGATTCCCTCATGGGAGAAGTTAATGCTTATTTTACTTTGAGGTATCATCCATTGCCATACTTTAATTTATGTTGTTTATGTGTGTATTTTGGTCATGGAACATGTTAAGTTATTAATTTATTATTTACAGATATATTTTTTTAATCAGACATTGTTGCAGTTACATTTTTTTTTGTCCAGTGTTCATCTAACAGAAGCTAATGTCTGAGCGGTCCACATTGCCTTTTTAATTTAATTTAGTGAAGAGCTGGACGGGTCTTTTATGTTACCAAGTATTTTTAAAATAATAAATTTATGTTGCTTTTTCCATGTTTTGTGCCCTTTTGATTCCCTCATGGGTGACTGAAGAGCTGTACGAGATTGTACGCGTGTAAATTGAAGCATATGTCTTTTATGTAACCAGAAAATGAACAGAGAGCATCTCCAAATAGATTCCCGGTTCAGAGGTTTATTAACACACAACGCAGAATTCCACTGTTTACACAGGCGGAGATTTGTCGTTCTCGCAATGGCTCAGATGAAATAGACTCGGAAGACAATGGCAAACAGCTGTGTGATGGTTTGTGTTCAATATTAATAATTATTTGGGGATTTTTGGGTTTTCAGTATATACAATGTTGATGTGTGTGAAAGAGTGTATAAGAGGAAAACAACAGAGAATAAGTCAAGTGGTTCACAAGGTATTCATAGATGTCAGCTAAGGCTTTAAAACTATTCTTTGCAGCTTTGTTTTGCTAAAAGGACATAGAGAAGAAAAAAAGTGAATGAACAGAATAATTTGATGTTAAGTGTTCTAACACATTCCAAGACCTGCTCTGAGATCATTGCTGCTTATATGTTAGGTAGCTCGTTTCAGAGCCAAAGTAGGGCGCGTGAGTGTTTTACAGTGTCTGGACTGTGATGAGGTGAGAGAGGCTCATGTAAATGCCCCTTGCACTTCTTACAGAAACACACAAACACACATATTGCTTTATTCATTGACACTAGATTCAGTTACATAATGAAACACATACATATCAAAGGCTGGACCAGGGATGGATTAGCGTTGCTCCAAGCATCTCAGAATGAGCCAAAACCATATGGGAGAACAAACTCTTCCATATTTTCCCCCCTGCTCTTTGTCACAACACCAAATATATAAAGTATGAGAGGATATACATGTGTTGCTCATCATATGAATATTAAACAAATATTGCAATGAGCAACTAATATGTAGCGGTGTAGTCTTTGTTTTCGTTTGGTGCTTGAAACCACAGAGAGTGTGGCATCCCAGACACGGGTTCAAAACGCATTCCCCGTGCCACTAAAGAATATGTCTGTGAGAATTGCGATTATAGGACATCCGACCGCAGGCTTGTGGGATGTTTACGCACTAGCAGGGTAAATGGTTTGTGATGGGCTGTCTATGTTTTTCTTTTCTTTTTTCTGATTCACCATGTTGCATTGGGCTGAAAAAATTTGGTGCTCCCACAGAGTGCACACACATTCTGCCAACACTGAGCATTTAAAACTTCGGTCCTGCTGTCCTCACTACACTTTGCCAAACAACTTCACAAAACAAGAGAAATAATGGAGACATTTTTTTATTTTATTTTTGTTTTCTAGCTGAGACATTCTCAGCCTTCTGTCCAACTCCACTTCATTCTCTTTCTTTCCTCTCCATTACAGTTTGTTTACTTCTTTACCCTCCTCCGTTCTCTCTTCTTGCTTCGTCTCTGCATCTACTACCTCTGAGCATCAGTAGCATGAAAAATTTGTGGCAAATGTTCCTCCCACACTTCACATTCCAGTGTCTTACAGGATCCCACATGCTGGTGGCTAATTCTCTCTCTCTCTTTCTCTCTCAATCTCTCTCTCCTCTATCACCAGCGTGTGGGTGCTGGAGGTTGTGGAGCAGGGTAACAATGTGAGTGTCTGCGTGCGGGGGTAGTAAAATGCTAATTTGTCATTCTTAACATTACATTTCCAGACGACCAATTCCCTCATTGATACTACAATTTTGAATTATTCCTCTCCAAAACCTTTTTTTCCCAAGTCACTTTAGATAATAACAAACAAAAAAGCAAAGTTGTGATTAATATAACTGATAAAAGGGAAACTCTTGATGGTGTTACACCATACAGCCATTATTATTATGAGCACTGACAGGTGAAATTAATTATCTTCTTGCAATGACATCGGCCCATAGATGGGATATAATCAATGGAACAGCAACTGAGCATTTTGTCCTGGAAGTTGATGTTTGGGAAGCAGGAAAAGTGGGCGAGTGTAACTATCAGAGCAACTTTGACATGGGCTAAATTGTGAAGGATAAAAAGTTGGGTCGGAGCATTTCCAGAACTGCAGGTCTTGTTGTGTGTTCCTTGTTTGCAGTTGGTCATACCTTCAAAAATGATCTGAGTGAGGAAAACTGGGGAACGAGCGACAGGGTGATGGGCACCCAAGGTTCCCTGTAATGTAACCCTGGGTGCTGCCATTAAGGTGGTTGTTACTTTGACATGTACCGCCTACCCACACATTGTTAAAGACCAAGTACAATGCCCTAATATCAGTAATCTCTTTCAGGGTCGTGAATCCTGCTGCCACCATCTCAAGATGGTTCAGGAAGGGCTTTATGAACACAAGAGCAACTTCATAGGGATAAGCTGACCACCAAATTCCTAAGATCTCAATCCTTGCGAGCAAGAAGTCTTATTCATGGAGGCCCCATCCTAAGACTTATAAGAGGACTTAAAGTATCTACTACTAATGCCTTGGTACCAAATAACACAACACGTCTTCAGACATCTGGTGGAAACCATGCCTCAAAGGGACAAAGCTGATCGGGTGACAAAATGGGGGTTGTACACAATATTAAGCAAGTGGTTATAATGTTATGGCTCATGAGTGAATTTACAACATGAATTTCTGCCAAGACCGGTTTGTCCCATGCCTGACTTCTACATAAACATTTGTGGAAATTGATTTTTATTTCAGTGAGCATATGTCAGAAAACAAACATGCTCTCAGGAATGGTGATAAAAGTGGCAAGCAATTCTTAAATATGTCGGATTTTCTTCACCCAATGCTACATTTATTATGCTAGTAATTTGTAGACATCTATCCAGTATGTTTTGCATAATACCAATGTGCAATGTGTGAAACATAACCTCCTTTTTGGAAGTAGTGACCACACAATTCTCAAACAATTTTCAAACTGTAAATAAAACACATTTGTATTTTGACATATTTCTCATAGGGGACAGACAAGTATCATGACAGTCACTGTCAATCATGAGAAATCTCTGCAGTGTGACTGGAATCTGGGATGATACATGCAATCAGCGATGAGTCGGGAGACAGAAAGTGTGAAGGAAAAATGGCTGTGGCTTGAGAAAACTTCAAGTGAGATGGAGAAAGTACATGATGATGGAAACGTGCCACGGTTCAACAAAAGCAGAAAGCTGTGACAATGAAAACACAACCATAGTTACTAATCAACAAGTCTTCAAGCTGTGGAAGGAAGATGAGCAGCTAGGCTGCCACCCCATTCACAATTGAGTTGTGCCAAGAAAAAGTGAAAAGGAGAGAAGAAATGAAAAAAGGAAGTGAAAGACTGTGGACAACTGTTCAGAGAACAGAACATGACCAGATCTCAAATTGTTGCTGTACATTTTCAATTTTAAAAAACATAAAAAACGGAACGCTACATCTGTGGTGACAGTTTCTCTTAAACACTTTCACTATAACTATTAAACTGTTAATAAACCCCACTTTTGGTTGAATGATGTTATGTTGTTTTTATTACATTCATGTTTATATTAGAAATGTGATTTTGACCAAATGTGAAATGTAGAATGATCAGGAAAGTAGGAAAAAGAACCATCGCACTCTTTGACTTTGGTGGAGCAATAATTCTTTTCCATCTGGTGCTCGGAGAACAGATGCTTGGATTTATCTACAAAGTGTTTGAGACACAGGTCTGATTATATTTTCAGTAAACAACCAAAATAAATGGCTCCACTTGAACAGATTTTCTAAAAAAAAAAAAAAAAAAAAGGTCTGATTGAAGCACAATTTCGAATTTTCATGAAAACGTCATTTTCAGAGAGATTTATTTAAGAACCTCTTTTGCTTTGTGGAAGTTGCTGAACTTGTTAGGATCAGGTCTTCAAATGAGCTGCGGACGTTAAGTGCTGCTGGCAAATTGTATCTAACCTTGGTGAAGCCAGCATCAATTTAGTGGCATTTAGAGAGCAGGAGGGTTGGCACTCTGCTTCCCTCCAGTCTCCATGGTGCAGCCAGGTCCTTGAGGAATCAAAGAAGTCAACATTGGGTCTGTCTGCCACAGTGTTTTGCTTGGCCTGGTCAAGTCAGCAAAGACAGGAGACACCAATCATAAAATGAAATTTAAAAAAAAATACTCCTTCATTTAGTAAGAAGAAGTAGCAGACAAAGCAAAGTTAGACTGGGGAAGTCATTTACTTGGGTGGAGTGGCTAAAATGTAGTGTTTACTTTGGAAGCAGGGGCAGATACTGAAGACAACAAGTGGGTCGGACAGCTTTTTTAGCAATTTTAGACTTTACTGTATTGGATTTGTATATTGCTAGGGTTCCTTGAAGAAAACCTTAGTTGCAATTCGCTATGCAAATTTCTCGGAGAAATCATTTATTTCAGATGTTCTTTAAAGTGAGTGGGTCAGAAATAATATTAATTTAATAATTTGTTGGTGGGAAAATATTTCTTTCTTGTGTAAAAAATAAAATGAAATGTCATGTGCAATGAAAAATGAGTAGTAAGAAGTGGAACTTAAAAGAGACTGTGAGGATCAAGTGGATTCAGACGGGGCGGAATCAGCGGCAGGTGATAACCATGACCACCTTTATGTCCACTGAATTTCCCTTGCAAATCAGCCCCACATTCTCTGAGTTTTCACAGTTCCCAGCTCCCTCTTTTTCCCCGAAACACACTCTGAGAGGGCCAGGCTCATTAAACAGGATGAGACTATTACCAGGCGAGTTATCCTCCTCCAAACAATGGGATGTGGTCAGGTGGTGGAAGCACGAGTTTCACTGGGTTCATTTCACTCCCTCGTCGTGTCCTCCAAGTCCAAGACCGCAACTCCCATAGGGACCACTAATGCCCTTCCTCCATCAACAGTAACTGGGACAGCTGCTATGTGGTAAAGCTGTAGTGTAAACTATATTTCACTTGCAATTTATGCACACATACGAGTGTGGAGCAGATATTCTACGTGTGCGCGAGCATCTACTGGTGATATAAAGTGTGGATAGTGCACTCACAGACCTACATTTAGAACTGAAGCTGATGTTCTTTCAGTCACCCGCTTATTCATTTCATCATTTAGCCGACTGTGCTGATGCGAGTAAATGGAGTCGCCCCATTTCAGCTCATTTTTCGTTATTTACAGCCGGGCCTTCAAGAGATCCAATCAGAAACTGTGGATAAGTTCCAAGAAACCAAAGCACCCTGAAGAGCCTTTTTGCCTCACTTTTATTCACTCTTGTTCTTTCTCAAGAGTTTCTCCTGAAACTATTTGGCAAACACTGGTGAAAAAAAAAAAGATTTTGAGGGAAGAAAAACAACAAGTCGTTCTTGAGCCACCCACAACCCATCTGCTGTGGTATTATTTTCTTTTATTATCTACAGATTATGTGCGCTGATATGATTTTTGCAGTTTGGTCTGCTGGTCATTGTGGTTGTTCTAGTTTTTTTGTTTTGTTTTGTTTGTTTGTGGAACACTATGATGTGAGATAGTGAAGGGAGAAAAAAAGTCCTCCTCCATGTGCATCTAATCGTCCATTCAGGACCCTCTTAATGGCTTGTCAGTTCCCCTTGCCCTTCCATTTTCTGTCCAATTAATTCCTTTCTAGCTCTCCGGATAAAGGGAAACAATGGGGCCCCTCCACAGCATAATGAATCATTAAAATTCAGCAGCGCGGCCCTGGCACTTGGCTTCTCCCTGGGCTGGTTAGGGACGGCTGCTTGGCATGCATGCCAGGGCCAACTTGCACATTCTACCCACTGAACCAGAGAAGTAGGGACCTCTCCACATTCCCAATGTAGGCGATTTGATAAATATTTTGAAATCTACAACTTTTCTTCTTCTAGTTTATGGTGTCAACTCAAGGTCAGAATGTTCCAAGAAATGCCCCAGAAATGCATAATGTTGTTCACTGCAGCATGTGTTAGTTTTTTTTTTTTGGATTCCTGTATATTTCTTTCAATACATTGTCTAGTTGGGTCGGTTCTGAACTCTACAACAGAAGAAGAATTCAACACATACTGTGCAGAGTTTTGATAATGTTATATGTTCACTTATTTTTAGCGGCATCCAAGGTGAAGGTTTAAATACAATCACTAGAGAAATGGAAAGTCGAGAATAATCTCCTCAAGGTCTCACTGATGTCTCCTCACAGCTGTAGCTGACGGGACAGATGTGTGACGAGTGGGCTAATATGAGCAGCTGGTATCCAGCAAAAGGCGAGTCCATTAACTTTAACCCTTTTTTTCCACAAATTGTTTTCCTAAGAAAAATTAAAAACGGATTCAAACAAAAATGACTGAGACAATTCTCCAGAAAAAAGTATCTTTTATTATTTAAAAAATGGCCAGCAAAGGGTTAGCTGTGTAGTGTGAATGAAAGAAGTTAATAGAACAACAATAATTTTCACAGCCTGTCTCAAAATTATACACCGGAATAATATACAAAACACAGTTGGACTGTGGATAAAACCTTGGGCACTCCTCTCATACAGCATCTCACAGAAAATTACAAACCAAAGCTGTGGGGAATGACATATGAAGTATATAATGAAAGTAGGAGTTTCTGGTGCGGGTTACTGATTGTGTGTTGCCTGAAATTTGTTAACTATTCAAGAGTAATTAATTCATATTGAAATACTGACAAAAAGCATTAGAAGGCAGAAAAACATTTGCGTGAGTGCAACAAGGAGTTGGCACTTGATGGTCGGTGCGATAAACCTCACACACACAATGAGCTTCCATGAATAACGGGTAAAGGTGAAAACATGGTTTTCAGTAAAGAGCTGTTGAAGTATCATTCGGTGTGAATCGTGTCATGGAATACGTATCTCTTTCCCAAGGAAATGGCTCACACATACAGAAGCACTTTATTTCCCTGACACACACACACACACACATGCACACGCGAGGATGCATGTACGTACACATATCTGCATGTTGTCCATCCATGTATACAGGAGGCCCAGCTGACATGTCACTCAGAATGTGTGGTGTTATTTTACCCCATTTCCTTTAACCCTAGATCATGACTAATCGCAATTTGCCAGGCATTGCTTTCAGGCACCTGTTCCGACCCGTGTCTGTTGGTCCAGCTCAGTCTGCTCACAGCTTTGAATGGAGATGTAACTGGAAATTTGTCTTCAACGGAATGATATCAGAATGGTCGCACTGTCCTTCACTTCATGAACCTCTTTAACATTAGAAAGCCAAACGGTCCTGCAAATAACCAAGCCCACATAAAACGTGTTTATCTACTTAAGAACAAAAAGAAACCAATGATTCATGAACATAAATACATATAAGACCTTGATGCCAAAATGACAGAATAAGATTCATATGAGCCATTTAGTTAAGACTGATCCTCCGATGCAAATGGCCATATGTGCAGCGATATCACTCTGGCTGTTAATTTAAATTTTTCTGTGAATTCACTTAATTGGTCCCATCTCCAATGTTTCTGCTTCTCCATCTGCTTCACCACAGAAGTGAGCCAAAGCGTTTCTCTCCTCCACAACTCAGGGGCAGGCCTCTGCTTTGCCTCAATTGTGCATATAGGTGCGTCTTTAAACTGGAAAGGTGGTGGGATGTACAGGATGCAGGCGACATTTCCTCATGGAGGAGTTTGGCTTACCGACAACACAATTGATCTTCTTGCGTAGAAAGTCTGTACAAGTGTGTTTTTTTTCACAATCATAAAACTTTGTAGAAAATCAGCAGGCACTTTTTCTTTTGTTAGTTTCATGTTCACATAGTCACAGGAGGCCTACTGCCCCCCACACACACTTCACCACCTGCTCCCCACATATTCATTAGTAGTGCATCAATCTGAATGAGTCTCTGGTGCGAACGGACTGTTTCCTGTCCCCTTAAGGTCGAGACAGTGTGGTGTAGACGGGCTGGTCCCAGGTGGAGGTGGTGGGGCTGTGGGCCGGAGCCATAGACAGGCTGTTGAGGATGGGGCTGGCGTAGGGCCGCCTGGAAGAGGGAAAGTAAGGGTACTGGTAAAGGCTAGAGGGGTAGCCAGAGTAAGGGTTGTAGTAGTTGGAGCTCTGGATGTCAGTATAGTCACACTGGGAGCTGGAGAAAGACGCTGCAGCAGAGGCAGCTGACGTGGCCGTAGTGACACAGGCCTGGCTACTGTAGGAGCCGTAATCAGAGTGTGAGGGTGACCTGTGGGAGTGCTCGCTGTAGTGACTGGGGCTTAGTTGCTCCGTTTTAATATGGAGCCGGTGCTGGCCCACCTCGCTGGTGGAGGGAGCGGAGGAGGACATGGTGGTCTTACGGCTCCAAGCTGACCCGTTGGTGCCTGTGAGGTTGTATGAGGAGGCGTAGGAGCTGCCAGGCGTCGCAGGCTGCCCGTGGCTGGGGTCTGGAGGCAGGGTGGAGGAGGCGGATATGTGGCCGTTGAGCGGCAGGTACTGGTCAAACTCATGCACGTCAAAGGTCTCCATGTTGCTGATGACATCAGTACTGAGCTCAGAGATGTCGACATTGCTGAAGTCAATGTTTTGCCTGCTGCTGTCAACAAGACGGCGGCCTTCATGTTTCAGATCCTGCTTCACCCCATGGTGGAGGTCTGTTTTGGGTGTAGTGGGTGGTGTAGGGGGGACATGTGGCTGCCCTGAAAGGAAATTAGTATCAAAAAGTGTGTTCTCTTCCAAATACAAAATATTTGAATGACTAAGAGTAGCCTTTAATTGTAACGTTCTGGAAAAGAACTCACAAAATTTGACCACATACATACCTGCATGTTCAGGGTGGTGGTGTCCATCGGAAATCGCCACCAGTCCTCCCATCCCAGGTTCAGCTTTATACATATGATGTGCCAGTTCCGCTCCAGAGTCTGAGTCGCTCTGGCCTGGTTTCACATTCTTCCGCCGCCGGGGCTGGTACTTGTAGTCTGGATGATCTTTTTTGTGCTGAACGCGAAGCCTCTCTGCCTCATCTACAAATGGTCGCTTCTCACTTTCTGAGAGCAAACTATGGAGGGAAAGAGTTTGATTATTATGTGTGTGCTGAAAAACTAAGCCAAAATAAAAAAGTGAAATGATGGCCCAAACACCCTTTCAAAACATTTATTGCCAAAAGGTAGAAAAACCTTGAATTTTCTAGTTTTTAATTCTATATAATTATTTCGGCTCTAAACTCCCACGTTTTGAAAATTGATTAAAATGTATATTTTAATTAATTGAGGCAACTAATTGAAACTATAATTTGTCAAAGGATTTACTTCATGCCCAGATCTTTAACTATAATGACACAGGTGTCCTTTTAGTTATCTTATTTTAAAAATATGGAATTCACACCCTATCTATTCCAACATTTTGTTTATTATTTATGAAATGTTTTCTTACCGCCACAGTTTGCCAAGAGTTTTGCTGAGCTCGGCGTTGTGCAGGTGTGGATACTGATCCGCCAACTTTCTGCGGGCCGCTTGTGCCCAAACCATGAACGCGTTCATGGGTCTCTTCACGTGAGGTTTGTTTTTCAGGGACCCGTTCCCTCTCACTGGCATGGGCACCAAGGACCAGTCGTATCCTTTGAGCACCTGAGAGACAGCGTCACGAATGCAAGCTGGAAATCGGTCGTCATCTTCAGAGTCTAGTTTCTTGCCCAAACCGGCGAGAATGGATCCCTGGCCGTCGGAGCCCGTGGGTGAGGACGGAGCGTCGGAATCGGACTCGTCCTGAGACATCGAGCTGGTGGTGCCAGACGGACTGCAGGGCTGATCGCTGACACACTTCTCATGCTCCTCTGTCATCTTTAACATTTTTCACCTTCTAGAGTTGAAATACTAAATTGCGTTCTTCAAAATTAAAAAATTAAAAACTCAAGCGCAACAGATCGCCCAGTGCGCCTTTTTACGCACGGTGCGCCCTTTACGCACGGTGCGCCACAATAAATCCCTTCAAAAAGCTTCAGTCAAAACAAGTCCGTTGCTTTCCCTCCGCGTCCTCGTTTAGGTTGGTTGGTTTTGCTTTCCTTGGTTATGTGGGGATGTGCAGTGGGGGAAAGATGTAGTCCACAATGTGCTCTTAGGCACCAGAGTTGGATTTTTAAAATCGTCACTCCACCCTCCGCCTGAGATTGGCTGCAGAAATTCATCACTTCCACCCATTGGTTCAGGCTTTTATAGGAGATTCATCATTATTATAATGGTTTTCTTTTTCCATTTGTGACAGTTCTGTTTTTTTTTTAAGTGTTTCACGTTATACAGGACACACATATTCTATACAATAAACACATTGGATTTAAATTGAGCAAAAAACAACCTAAATTAAATTATGATAAGGACTTTATATTTTATTGTATATTATTGACAGACGTGATATTTAATGTCTGGGACACATTAACCCATAAGAACTTATACCCATTTTTCCTTAAAGTGAATATAAGATAGACCAATTGGACCACATTGACAAATTTTGAGAAATTACATTTGAAACACTGCCCATTGTGAAACACCTGTGCTGCTACAAATATGTTATCTTTTTGTCATTGAATAATGAATCAGCATAACTTTTTTAATTATTTTTTTATAACACAGAAATACAACATTTTCCTAGCTTGTTTCATATCAATTAGTTCAAAATATGTTGTTTGAACATTTTATATGTAATACAGCACATGCTATTAAAGCGATAAGATTTGAAACTTTTCCTGGTTGATAAACAAACTGTGTGCAAATACTTCAATTGTATTGATTATTCATGTTTTTATTTTCTTAAAACCTGGGGTTGAATATCTCCTCTTGATGTTTATATTCATAGAAAAAAGATTCAATGTTTGAACTTCGTACAGGAACTGTTCTTGGATGTGAGAGAAAAAGTAAATGTTAGCTGGCATCCTTAGTCTACAGAATAGCTGAAACAGGCTCACTATCTGAAAAGTGTCATTGTCACTGTAAAATGTGAAAGGTTTTACATATAGCCATACCATGATATACAAAAGAGGGCATTTAATATTAATAAATTAACTGCAGATAAGATATTCGGGTGACACATTTTTCTGTATTATTTATTTGTTATAAGAAATCTTACAATATTTCAATAACAATCTTGTATCTATAACCAGAAAGGTCTAAAAATCAGCAAAAATCACCATTGAATTGAATCAAGGTAGATTAAACTTGAATCTGTGGATTAAACTTAATCCACAGAGTTAACTACTGCCAACCATAGTTCACCTAAAAAAAAAATATCTTGACCAGATCCAACCAATCTTGATCTGCAGAGGTCACAAGTTGACCTCAAACAATGTTACAATAAAAATGACAAACATTTAGAGCATCAATGGTTAAATTATCATAACATTTATAAATTACTTAAATAATTATAACAATGAAAGAAATAAAATGGGCTAACCTATAAACTATAATAAAAGAATATAGTTGAATTGAGTGAATTAAAGACATCTTTGAGCAGGTTCCAAGAAAAAGGTAATGTAAACAATTTTAAGCCATAAGAAGCTGGTCTGGATGTCTGCAGTTAAAATATTTAATTGATTTTGTTTGGACTGTGCATAAAAAAAAGAAGAAAGTAATTAATATGTCAAATATGACATTTATTGTTATCTTAAAGGTGGAGCTGGATTTAAATCGAAACAGAGTATAGTAGATTTGAGTTTTTATTGACTCAGATAACAGGGAACACGGTGAAGTATTAGCATTCTCGAAAATGGAATGCTATTGATAATTTAGTCGAGCATGAAACCATAAAACTGCCAAAGCAACCTGACAAGGTTTAATTTTCCGGCAGCGTGGCAAATTATAGGAAATTGTCACAGAGACATTGAGAAGCTCCCTCCCAACAGAGGGAATTGCTATTTGTCTTGCATTAGGTATGAGACATTACTTATAGCATTCTGTGTACATTTATAATAAGATACAAAGCTAATTCTCTTCTGCCTGAACAAAAACGCGTCTGTTTCCATAACTATAAAACCTCCAGCTCCACAGCCCCCATACATGTTCAGTTGAATAAATGTTCAAAATTACGAAAAAGGGGAATTTGTCCCAGTAGTCTGGTTGTGATCACTTCTCACCATTGCTCATGCACACTTTTTATGACGCTGACAATATGTAGTGCAGGGAAGATAAGCAGGTAGACTGAGTCGCTGTCATTGTCAAAGTTGTCTTTGTATTCACATATGGTGGGGTGATTTTTATCACTGGCACCTCTGTTAAATGACACAGTATGTTTGTGCAGGGTGACATTTTACTTTGTCTGGTACACACCGTAGGATGCTGACAAAGCAAGTTCTTAATGTGGGAATAATTGAAATTTTGCATTTCCTTTTCTCCTTTTTTTCCAGTTTTAGAGACTTAAGTATAAGAATGGTCGTGGATTTTATTATGAAGTAAGAAGATTTCATTGTTATAAAAGAAAGAAGAAGCAAAGGTCATTGCCGGTGAATTTTTACCAATAGGGCATGGGTTGTCTGTGAAAGGATCATTTTTCTGGTTATCTAGAAAAGTTCTGTCACATTATTGTTTAATTAAAAGAAAAATGCTCTTTCAGTCAGTCCTGAGTCACTTGCTGTCAGAGGTCAAGTTCAGTGCTTGTGTACGTGTGTTTGTGTGCGTGCGTGTGCGTGTTTGCGTGTATGTGTCTGTATGCTTGTGTTTGTGTATGTGTGTGTTTGAGTGTGTGCGTGTTTGCGTGTGTGTGTCTGTATGCGTGTGTGTGTTTGAGTGTGTGTGTGTGTGTGTGTGTGTGTGTATGTGTGTCTGTGTCTCTGTGTTTTTGCGTGTGTGTATGTGTGTCTGTGTCTGTGTGTTTTTGCGTGTGTGTGTGTCTGTGTCTGTGTGTGTGTGTGTGTGTGTGTGTGAGTTTGAATGTGAGTGTGTGCGTGTGTGTGTGTGTGTGTGTGTGTGTGTGTGTGTGTGTGTGTGTGTGTGTGTGTGTGTGTGTGTGTGTGTGTGTGTGTGTGTGTGTGTGTGTGTGTG
>VRLP01008716.1:0-15598 GCA_009660295.1 Lophius piscatorius
TGATGAAGAAACTGTATACAGATGACGTCATGTTGATGAAGAAACTGTATACAGATGACGTCATGTTGATGAAGAAACTGTATACAGATGACGTCATGTTGATGAAGAAACTGTATACAGATGACGTCATATTGATGAAAAAACTGTATACAGATGACATCATGTTGATGAAGAAACTGTATACAGATGACGTCATGTTGATGAAGAAACTATGCAGATGACACATTGATGAGGAAATTGTAGATTGACCAGAGATTTTCTGTGTTCATAGTTAGTTGTAGATGGGGTTGGACATAGAAGTGAATCTTAGTTTTGCAATACTGTATATTGGAAATGTCCTCTTGTGACACTACATGCACAGAAAATTAGGGAAATGCATAATCTGCTTACTTTATTTTTTGATTAACTATTATTTTTATAATTTTTCGTAGGTTTCTGAGGTTTTTGGAAAATATTTTCTGAGTATGAATGTAATTTAATTTGTTCCTAATCTTTTAAGTATTAGTGCTTTAGGTACTGAAACATCCTGTGAGGATTTCCTCCTGCTGTCAACAGAAATTCTGTTACAAATCACTTCCTTCCTTTAAGAGCTAATAGTTATAACTGGTCTACAGGAGTAAGGATAGTTCTTTTGATCATGCTGTCTTATCCCTTTACCTTCTTCTTCTGCAGATTGGAGACTTGCGATAAAAATGATTTCCTCTTTGGCATTGAGAATTTGTGTTGATTATAATTGGCCAACAAGAAACTTGACAGATCATGATTGGACAATGAAAAATGGAGCGAAGGGAAAGCTGGTGACTTCTTTTACAAAAGGACCTGACAGAACTTTCACAAAGCTTCATTAGTTTTTACGATTGTGTCGATATGAACCGGCATTGATCACAAAGAATGTTCCAACCCAAACAAATGGAAAAATACCTCATCCATTGGCACATAAACATTTGTGTAACAAGGCAGGAAGTGGCTACTGTATTCAGGTTAGATAAGATAAAGTGTCTGTCTGTCTGTACATCCATCCATTCATCCATCCATCTATTCTTAGCTCTGGAGCTCAGACTGATCTCTTTAGCCCTTTCATGTGGGGAAAACGGCATATCTTCCATTCCCAAGCACAACTTAAGAATGTCCAAAAACGATATGCTCTGAATCGGGGCAGAGGCATGAACATAGCCTTTGTTATCTGCTGGCTAAAGCCGCACTGTGCTGCTGTGTGGCCTCTCCGCCCAGACGCTGATGGCAGCAGGGCTCTCTCAATTAGATTATTCTTCCTGAGGAATTCGGATGAACCACAAGACCTCCGAGGCTGAAAAAGCTTTTTGTTCCTCAACAATGACATGCTTCCTCCAATGTCATAAAAACACAGGCCAACCTTTTTGATTGAGACTTGTAAATGAAAAGTACAACCGGGCCTCTTAATGGATGGATGGATGGATGGATGGATGCCAGCCAAACTTTTAAAATTTACTGAGATACAATAGCCCACAGTTAGCTGCTGAGAGGATCAGTGTTTACAGCTGGGATTTTAAAGATGAGATGTTTTCAGCAGACAATCAATGCACTGGTTAAAGCTATTAGAAAGGAAGACTCATCACGTAGATCTGATTTAAATATTCATTTTATTACGTAAACAAAGCAACCTAAACGGCATTAAAATGTCTTAATGTTTATATCAGATCAGTAGAATAAAATAGAAAACTTTGTTAATCCCCAGTAGGGGAAATTTAGTAGTTGCAGCTGCTCCGGCATACAGTATTGGTATTATACATACTGCAAATTCTTAGGACTCTTAACTAATGCAAATTTAAAATGGGAATGAACACCCGTCTCTTTCATAAACGTTACCCAAGTTTCTTTCCGCAATTACAATATGTTACCAACGATGACTCGAGTAAACACAACCGCTGCTTAGTTGTTGTTCTGGCAATCACAGATACATCAGAAAACCAAAGGATGCCTTATCTGAGATAAGGACATGATCCAGAGGAGAACACATGCAGCTCCAATATCCTCCCTTCACTTCATTAACGTCCAGCAAACATCGTTTTAGAGGTGCACTATCCTGACCGGTTCCCTTCATGCACCCTCCATCCTCCCGTGGTGAGTTTCTTTAACCAATTCTATGACATTTGGAGGTGAAAGTGGACCTCTGTAAGCCTCGTTCGGTCCATCATGCGTCATACGTTGACTTTGTTCCGGGTAGAGGTGAGCCCATCGGTCAGCCGACCGACCGATGGGCTCACCTCTACTTTGTTTGTTGGAGAATCTTAACGTTGATAGGATTCTGCTTCACAGCGTCACAAACTGCTTCTAAACATTGATGCAAGTAACACAAAAGACTTAATTTCCGTTTCCCAGAGTGAATATGGAACTAATCGCATTGACATTCAGCTTTTCTGACTTTCTATGCAATCGCGTCTCACCTCGTGTAAGATTATAGGCCAGCCTGTAGCTGAATCCTTTCATGCAATTCACAATAAGATTATGCTCAGATTAACTAACAGTATCTGCTATGTTAGATTCCGCGCATGTTTTGAACAAAGACTACCGACTTCTGTCCTACAAGCGGCGATTCAGAGTCCCTGACTAGACGCTACACGCCAAAGAACTCCTACAGACATCAGTTGATCCTGTTGCTACACCAAAGTCAGTGGTCTGATGACTGAGATCTGTTTCCAAAGGTGTGGTTGCTGATGATTGTCTGAAGAGGTATGAATGTTTATCAAAATTGTCTTAATGTGTGACTCTCTGCTTAGCCTGTAGTTAAATCTCTTTAATGGAACTAACTGCCCAATGATGCAAAATAAACGTTAAGTTGTATCGTATTGTGAAACATTGGAGTCGGGCTCAGTGTGAACACAGCATAATTCTCCAATGTCCTCAGCCAAACACTTAGTGAAACACAAACTACAAGTAGTTCTACAAGTAGTTCTGCAGAACAAACACACTGTTGTTCTGCTACTACTTGTAGTTTCTGTATTATTGTCCTTGTATTCTGAAGTTCAATAGAAAATAAACCTATTCAAATTTGATTTAATGGAGAACATTTCATCAAATAATTGGCAAATAAGATTGTAAATCCAACAAGGCATTTCAGGCAAAAATCAAAATGTCACATTAAGTATGTCAAATATATATTTCCAAGATTTATATCTCTATATTTTCAACTTTGGTCAAAACTGTTGCAGCGAAACTACTTGATTCTTACCATAATGACTGTTGCATTATGGGACATTTCAAGTAATCTGGCCAGGAAATTGGAGTGATTTCATTTGTCCACTCACAAGACATGAAGACATTCAAAATCTCAAAACAGAGTCCGTGTCTCTGATTTCGGTGAATCCCACATTGTCACGGCCAAACAAGCCAGTCAGGAGGCTGTCTGGTGGAGAATTTCCCAGCATGCCACTCAGGGAACAAAGCTGACCCATTAGTGTAAAGGCTCATGGGAAGGCCAGACCGTCTCGTTGCTTCAGCAGGATGTGGCAGAGAGAGCAAGGCTTTCTGTCTGTCCCCGTCTCTCGCCCGGCGTGGAGCCGCAGGACGAGGCAGACGGTCCCATGAGAAACGCCTGGGGTTTTGATCCCATAGCCGACGCTCACAACACCAGCATTGTTCAACGATGTGATTTTCTGAACCAGACAGTGCTCTGTTTTTATCCACAGTGTCTGCCTGTTTGTTTCTGTCTCTGTCTCTGTCTTTATTTCTGTTTCTGTCATTGCCTTAACCCGTCAAAAATAAAGATGTTGATGTTTGCATTGATTTGAAACAGCAGATGAAGGACGGACATGTGCCGCACTCACTGACTGTCTATATGGTAACATTTTCATAAAATAACTTCAGATAGCAGCAACACAACAACAAAGACAGACAAAATGTCCCCAGTGAGGAACACATATCCACTTCAGAAAGGTGGAAATCCACTACACTGAAACACAAACTCTCTATAGATTCAGAAAGCAACCGCTGGAGGGGCCAAAAAAAAAACTACAGAGAAACACAAAATGGCTAAAGAGGTTTGAATCAGCCACAGAGAGATAAACACTGTCCACCAAAGAAAAAAAAAACCATCAGAGATGTTCTAAACCAACACGTATAGACGCAAAATATCCACGAGACAAAAGCGTCTCTAGAGAGGGGGTAATTAAAAAGAGACACCAAGTTTCCCAAAAACATAAAAGGGGACATCAAAGATGTGCAAAATAAGCTAGAATAACACAAGACATCCTGGAAGAGACATAAACCAGCTACAAAAACAAGCCAAACCCCTGGAGTTTAGAAGACATCCATATAGATTAGATCTTGTACGGTTTTTTTTTATTAGTGAATAACTCTTATTTATGTTTTCTTTGAAACTAAGAAAAATAAAGTAGGAGGACAAGAAACTGTTGCATAACAAGGACACAAAAGAGGAGATTTCAGAAATCGGATAATATCTGTGAAATAAACATGTAGAGTGTTGCGTCCAATCTATGAGTAAGACCTACTTAAAGACAATGCTGCTTTGTTTCTTCAGGTGTCTGCTGCTTTATGCGTTATCATCTGTGTGGGAGGAGATGTTGACTCAGCTGACATTGGATAAAGTTGGATTTAACACGCCTGAGAGGCGGTTGTAATGACAGGTGTGAAAGTGAAGAATGATGTGTTTCATAAGAAAATAAGAATGCAGCCTTTGCCTGCACTTGCAGATAAAATACAACTTCTGAGAGGAGGAGGACTACTTGAGGTCCAGGTTTATTCATCTGTTCATTGTTGAGATGTTTGCCCACAGAAGAGTTGTTTCTGATGAAGGTCCCTTGTGTTTTCTTGAAATCTGGAGCGGTGGATTCGAGGTTGCGCCAAAGTGCAGTGGTTTGGTTTTTTGGAGGAAAGTCTTTGTGCTCTTGATGAGGCCCCAGCAGAGGAGAGTTCTTGCTGAAGAGAGCCCTAATTTGTGGTCTTATAATAGCTCGGGTGAACCTCCCTCCTCTGCTGGGCCTCAGGAAACGCACACACACACACACACACACACACACACACACACGCGCACACACACGTAAGAGAGTCTATACACACTCACGTTTTCTCTTTGTTACACATTCACTATTTTCTCGCTGTCTTCCCCTCAACACACCCACCATTCCAGTTCCACTTCTATGAACTTTCCAGATGTGGACTCAATTTCAGCCTCCAATCGCTTTTCAAGCGACAAGAGAGATCAGCCAACGTCTTCTTTTTCCATCATGTGACCCCATGAACCCCAGTGGCCTGCCTCATGTTGGAGAAAGGACAAACGATCATTGTGCTGTAAGCGGAACTGTAGACCATCTCATCCAGATCATAGGTTGACTTTGAGTTGAGATTTATTTATGTAAAGTGAAGATTTAAAAGCACAACATTAATCAAGATTAAGAAGTGAATTCAAGATCAACGTAGGTGAGGGCAAATAGTCAGATTTAACCTATGATTCAGCTTTTTCTGCCAAGAACAAGCATGAAGTTGTCCTCGGTGTGTCCAATACTAGATTTGAATAAAAGCCGTTTACAGGACAATTTTATTCATATAAATCAGTCTATTTATTCAGAGCCTGAAAACAAATGTAAAGTATGCAATTTCTGTGAAAACAGTGGCGTCTCAGTCCCATTTACTCACGGCCGTTAGGATTTCAGCCTTACCGCCACGCTAGGACTAAAAAAGCAAAAACAATTGCAGACTATCAGGTTCGTCGACGGTCGAGTTCATTAACGGCCCTTCATCAAACTGTAGACACTTCCTGGTCAGCCTTCTTGGTGTTATAGAATACTGGCCTGGCACACATACTACAGCGTTTTTTAGCTCAAACAGTGTTGCATTAACTGGATATCAGAATCACAGATTCACCTTTTCTCTGGGCTGTCATTATTTTGTCCCCTAAAGGTGACATTAATGTGTGCAGCAGGGATCCGACTGGAGTCTCAGATCAGCTGTTTTACTAGCGCTGGTAAAATGTAGAGGGGTTCGTCCTGCAGCAAGAGACTTTGGCCCTGGAGGAAGTCAACCAATACCTGCCCTGTTTCGCGAGCGAAGTCCAGACCATGAAAAGAAAAAGGGCAACATTAATTTGGTTAAGATTAGTTTGTGGATGTGAAGGCTGCCAGCGTCATGTCGTCGTCTGAAAGCTTCAGTGAACCCCAGCAGTGTTTGGATGTACCTGCTGCTGCCGTCTGTCATAGTACAATCAATCTGTAGGCCCGGCAACTTAATCTGAAGGTCGCTGGTCCAATCCCCGACCCCTGCAGTCCACATGTCCAAATGTCCGTGAGTATTCAGCATTTACCTAGGAGGGGTGGTCTGGAGAGGTTTTTTTTTTTTAGCTTAGTTGTACTAACGGATGAGATTTCATGCAAATTTGACAATTTTCCAAGTTAACGATGCATGAAGTTCATGTCAGTAGATGTCGGTAATAATTGAAAAATCGATCGTTTACAGTCGGTATATTGATTGATAAGAAGAAAGCAAAGGCAGAGTGTCGGACATTTCTATTTGTCAGAGAACGATTATCTAAAACGTTGTCAACAGACTTAGAATGTAAGATGAAAACAGAGCAAACTTATTATCTGTAACATTCATGCCTATTATCCCCCAAACCTTAAAAGTCTAAAAGAACTGAAATCATCAGAATGAGTCCATGTTCCAAACCTGCTGTCCTTGTTTTGCCTCCATGTCTTCCCACCATTGCATTTCTTTCCCTGCTGTTTTGAAGGACAGGCTGATGTGGGGGCGTCGACAGACTCTTGAGGATCAACAATGTACAATGATATGTAAAAAAATTGAAAGAGAAATCTCCCCCCAAAAAACAAGCGAGTCCTCAGCAGATTGGCTGTTTGGCAGCTGCAGTAATCGCTGTCAGGAAACAGATGCAGGCTTTAACTGCATTTGGTGGGACCTGCCTGTGTCCTGAGGCAACACCAGACTGAAGTAAATCAAAGCTGAGATGTTAAAGGAACGTTTTTCTGTCCTCCCAAATAACAGCAGTCACTCTGGAACTCTGGGAACATGAGGGATTTTTACAGATGCTTTACAGTCAGCTACACCCTGATGGCAGATATGAGTGACTTTTATCAGTTCTTGAAAAAAATCTTGAATGACTGCCTTTACGGTAAAGACGGTCCAAACCCTGCAGTCCCAGTATCACTTCAACATGTCAGGTCTTCTAGAACAACCATATATCTTAAAGACTTTCTGCATTTTAAAAGCCCAAAGGATATTCATAAGATCTCTGACTGGAAAATGCAGCAGCCGCCCGCGTCCGTTCATACTCTGGTGCAGTGAGATGGTCATACCGGCGGCCCCCAAACACCAAACTGGGTCGCGGAGCTATAACCCCGCAAGGAAATAGTGTTGTTTGAAATAACCGCATAAATCCGTCTGTGCTTCACGTCTTTCCCCACCCTCGGAGATTCTGAAAGAGACACAGACTAAAGAGAACTTCCTGAAGTGCATTAATCCAGCTTCCCTACTGCAGATGACCGATGGTATGCCAAGCTATCATTTCCTACTCTTTTGAAAAGTTTCCATTCGAGTTCCCCAGGTCAGTGTGAAGACAAGATCAATTCTTTAATCTTCAAATAACGCTGGGCCGAAAAGTATGTGTGACAAGACCTTCCTGCCGGCATCAAACCAAAGACCGAATATCCTCCGATCACCATGACACCACCGAAAACCCATTTCCAACAAGAAATCTCAGTGAGGTGGATTTCTTGGCAAAGATTGCAATGAAAGCTAAAATGTGGAAATAGACTGGACACATTTGGGGGCTCTTTCTCTTATCACCCATCATGAGTAAGACCCCATCACCATTTGCCAATCTGCAATGATATTGCCAATATGAAACTATTTGGAGTACTGACACACTCCAGCTCTAGCTCAGGCACACTCTCGCTCTAGCTCAGGCACACTCTCGCTCTAGCTCAGGCACACTCTCGCTCTAGCTCAGGCACACTCTCGCTCTAGCTCAGGCACACTCTCGCTCTAGCTCAGGTACACTCTCGCTCTAGCTACATGTTTGTGGTAAACTGAGGGATTTTCTTAAGAAAATTCTCTTAATTCTTAGTAGTAAGTTAAGTAGTGAGGTTACCTTTAACATTTACAGCAGCAGGAATTATAATCCAAACATAATGGCAAAAGAGAGGGACTTGAATTACTTTTACTTTTATACTTTGAACTGCCTTTTGCTGATAATGCAGGACTTAACTTATTGTGAAGTATTCATACGCTATAGTAAGTCAAAAGTACTTTAAAAGATATTTTTCTTTTGCCTCAAGATTATTTTGACAAATGTTGAAGATAAAACAGCAGTGCTTTTTTAATAATGTGTTCATGAGCCATAGACATCTCCAGCAGATTAAGGGAAGGAAAAAGCTTCTGACTCCAACAGAGTAAGAATCTGGACGCTCCAGGCACGTTCAGATTTGTCCTCATGGCTGTTATTGTCTTTTTATTCGCTGTATCCAGTTTTCAATGAAGAAGAAGAGGAGGATTAATGAAAGATAAAGAGAGAGAACTGGTTTGTGTCAGTGAAGTTTGAACATCAATGTTTTCATTGGCAGCAGAGACAAAGTCCAACAGAGAGAACTTTAAACATTGCAACAAACTGCTTCTGTCAACATAGAGAAGAATAGACAGCAGCAATAATGAAGGTGGAACAAAGAAGAAAGGGGGGAAGAATTCACGAGAGAACGAGTCAATGGCAGCTGAAATGTTGTTGTTTACAGAGATTTAATGTCTTGGAGTGCTGAAGTGAAGAGAAATGTCTTTGTTTGGGAGTGTTGTGGTAGAGCGGCTCCTGGAATAGATCCTAGAAAAGTCGTGGAATAAGTGCTGGGACGTCTCCAGTGTGTCCAGCATGATAAGATCGGACCTGCAGACCCTCTGCATGGAAGATCGCAGTCAAAACAGGGCAGAGACTCAGTCGTGTAGAAACCTGCCCAGGCATCCGGGAAAGACCAGCGTGTGTGTCTGTAAATGTATATACCTGCATGTGTGGGTGTGTGTGGGTGTGTGTGGGTGTGTGTGTGCAGATTGGACTGAAAAATGTTGGAGTCGTAACTTAACCAAGCCTTCAGAGTTACTGCTTTCATCCCTTTTCTTTCTGTTGTGCAACTAACTCAACCAACTGACAAAGCCAACGTTTGCTAGCAAATATCAAAACAGTCTAGAGTCCAGGAGGTCAAGGTTCACCGTCAGTATATCCTGTTCAACAAGCCCGTCAATCATTTTAAAAGATGCTTCACAAAAACAAAAATCCCAACACAATACCCTCAACATTTGAATTCATGAGTGAATCAAACGTTTTATCTTATTATACTGTGAATTTTAACAATGACTGCTGGACGGTTCGGTCAGAATACACAAATAAATGAACATTGCCTTTTCTAAGACACTTTCTCTCGTTTAAAGTCAACAAGACGGCGGCAGAACCACAGTGAGTCATTTCTCAACTGTGGGAGGGGCCTACTTAAGACTAGTCTGTCAACAATTTGTTTTCCAATTAGTCCATTTATTTGAGTGTTTAACCCTTTCGTCGAATAATTTATCACTTATATTTCCTATTAATCTAAAGCTTATTTTCAAATCTGTAGATTAATCTATTGTGGAACTCACCTATTAAAAATAACCATAACTTTGACTGTTGATGATTCAACTTTTCATGCAGATTATCATAAAAATGCTCCTTTATTTTACCATTTCTTGAGGTATGATTGACGTAAATGTCTAATTCTAATTGTAATCTTAAATCACACTTTTATTAAATATTTGTTTATCCGTAAAAAGGTTACTCAAAGCCACACATTTATTTATACAGCATATTTACACAAGGTATTTCACAGTGCTTACGAGATATTTAGATATAAAAAAAGCAATAAAGGAACACGAAAGAAAGAAAACAACAAAAAGCATTGAGAGATGGAAATTATTTACAGTATATTGAAATGAAAAGATAACAGAAACACGAGGGTAAAAGATCGATTATTAAATTAAAGGCAGTGGCAGTAACTCTTTGCTTTTCTATAAGGCTGCATTCATTTCTCTTGTTTGACCTTTGTTTTACCTAAACTTAATGTATTTCATAGGTTTTCTGGGTAATGTAGTCCCCTAGAGTCGCTTCTTCTCTGATCTTTGGAGAAGTGAGTGCTGCTAGGATTTAGCTGAATTTCTAACAACAACAAACTTTGGGGGGACGTCTGAGGTCCGATTGGATATGGTTTGTTTTGATCCGCTTTTATGAATCTCACAGGGGTTGAGGAATAAACAACAAAATATGGAGGGTAAACAAACTCAAAGCATGGTGACTACTGTTATACCAGAGAAGTCCAAGGAAACATCTCCATATTCATTCCCATCCTACAGAACACGGCCCAGGTCACTGCCAGACATCACTAATGCATCACACGTGTCTGACTGTTTTCATCACTTTATCTCACTCTGCTGTCTGGGGCATCATCTGTGACTGGCACTCTGCTTTCGTGCCACAGTGTTGTTTCTGTGCTGAGCTCCAGTCATCGTGCAGAAAGCAATCATGAAGCTGGCAAACAATGAAACGACCCCTGCCTCTTTTATCCCAGTCTGACTAAGAAGGCTACAAACACGGACCCAGTTTTGGATCCCAACACCTGTCAGGTTCACTTTTTAGTGATGAACTGCTGCAGGGGAAGTTATGAGAACCAATAAAATCTGCTTGGTTTTTTTCATCGTGTTTGTTTGTTCCAGGTGAGGCACTGTTCAGAGCCCTGAGAGGTTCTCAATCTCCATAATGAAAACATGGGTATTTACCTCTCTCTCAGCTGTCCGCACACACATCCTGATAACAAAGGCAGTGTGACGAAAACGTGTTGTACCTGAAAGGAAACTTTGGTGACTGGCTTAAAGGAAACAAACGGTGCCAGAACAATGTAACTGACACTGAGTGATCAACACACCTTCAGTCAGACAGGAAGAGCCAACCAGAGAAGGAAAACATTCTCCCTCCACGGTTTATGTAATTCTGCATTCACAAAGACACTTGATCCAGGTCGTTGTGTTACAGAGGCACTCGAGCCGCGTCAATACGTCACATAGGCACTCGATCGTGGTCATTGTGTTACAGAGGAACTTTATCCTGGTCATTACGATACAGAAGCACTAGACCCAAGTTCTTATGGAACAAGGGCACTACAGCCACGTTATAATGTAACAGAGGCACTCGAGCCACATCGTTACGTCAGAGAGGCACTCAAGCAACGTCATTAAGTCACAGAGGCACTACAGCCACACCATCATGTAACAGAGGAACTAGAGCCATGTTATTTCATAACAGAGGCACTAGAGCCATTTAGTTTTATAACAGAGGCACTATAGCCATGTTACTATGTTACAAAGGCACTACAGCCATGTAGTTTTATAACAGAAGCACTATAACCATGTTACAATGTTACAGAGGCACTAGAGCCATATAGTTTTATAACAGAGGCACTAGAGCCATGTTACTATATTACAGAGGCACTAGAGCCATGTTACTATGTTACAAAGGCACTACAGCCATGTAGTTTTATAACAGAAGCACTATAACCATGTTAATATGTTACAGAGGCACTAGAGTCATGTTATTATGTTACAAAGGCAGTAGAGCCATTTAGTTTCATAACAGAGGCACTAGAGCCATTTTACTATGTTACAGAGGCACTAGAGCCATTTCACCATGTTACAATGTTACAGAAGCACTAGAGCCATGTTACTATGTTACAATGTTACAGAGGCACTAGAGCCATATAGTTTTATAACAGAGGCGCTAGAAACCATGTTACTATGTTACAGAGGCACTAGAGTCATGTTATTATGTTACAAAGGCACTAGAGCCATGTAGTTTTATAACAGAGGCACTAGAGCCATTTTACTATGTTACAATGTTACAGAGGCACTAGAGCCATGTTACCATGTTACAGAAGCACTAGAGCCATGTTACTATGTTACAATGTTACAGAGGCACTAGAGCCATGTAGTTTTATAACAGAGGCACTAGAGCCATTTTACTATGTTACAGAGGCACTATAGCCATTTTACTATGTTACAATGTTACAGAGGCACTAGAGCCATATCGTTTTATAACAGAGGCGCTAGAAACCATGTTATTATGTTACAGGTGCACTAGAGTCATGTTACAATTTTACAGAGGCACTAGAGCCAGTAGACCCCACAGTTTGCTGCTGTTTACTGGCCTCCTATAAAATCAAAAACTCCTCTACTGTTGTTATTGTTGTCTGAACTTACGACCTTTCCGTCTTCTGCACGTACAGATTTCGATGTAAAGGACTCAGAGAATCATTTGGTCGCTGACACGTACGTTTGAGACAAAGGGCTTTATTTTGTACGCGTTGAGGTTAAATAAGGTTTAAGACGACACAGATTGATTTTTGCGGCACTAAACCGGTTTCACAGAAGACAAGGAGGCTTGAAAAAGGAAACCTAAAGAAAAACGGAGGAAAGGTCAAAAAGTTATACAGCAGGATAAGTGGAAGAGTCAGATTTAGAGTCAAGATTTTAAAGAGTTTAATTCATGGCTCTGGCTGGAGCTCGAGCAAAAGCTCCATGTGCTTCTCAGCTCATCAGGGGAAACCTGAAAAACACGTTGACTGATCTATCCTCTTGTTTCTTACAGGAAGTAATGTTTGTCAGAGGAAGTCAGGGCGAGAGGAAGCGCCTGGGGCGTAGTGGTGAAGAGAAAGGTGTCTGCTAACCTCTGATCCAACCACAGGTGGGGCAAACAGGGCCAAGACTCGCCAAGGAGTCATTGGTATTTTAGTAGACAGAGGATAGAATTGAATCACTTTATTGTTATTGTTGCAGAACTATGAAAGGCGGTCGAGCAGCTCTTGGTTTGGCTCTTGGCAGCCTGCAAAAAACAAAGAAAACAACATCATGGAAGAGCAAAGAAGGATTACTGCAAGAGCTGCTCTGGATGTTCCCTATTGCACTTAGAGCAGTATTCCTATAAAAATCAATAATAAGCAGTATAAATGTTCACTATAGCTCTTAGGAACATAAATCTGTGAACTGTTGTGAGCAGTGGGTGTGCTCAGTTCCTCATGGGGGAGTGTGGGGGGGGTGGAGGTGGGTGGGGGCAGGCGTTTAACAGCCTGTGGATAGAAGCAGTGTAAGGAAGGGATTTGTGTTCAGTCTGTGGTTTTATGTGACTCTGAGTGCACACAATATTTTTATCCCAATCGCAATCTGAGCTAATCCAAACCAAACATCTAGAACCTGCTTCCTCTGAGAGCCGGCAGGATTCCTCACTGCTTTTAATCTTCAACACAGAACCAGACAATTAAATGGGCCTCCGCCTTTTTCCCATCCGTCCGTTTTTCACGAGTGTCTATTTCTGATTGATTTTTGTTCGTAATCGGAAATCGTATCTTTTTTTTTTTGGGTCAGCAACGTAGGATATTGTTTTGTCCATTTAATCTCCTAATCATGAACTTTTCTCTGCTGCTGTGGAGTTTCTTATGCAGGGTGAAAACTTTCATGTGTTCTGCAAACTGTTGTAAAACGAAGCCTTCAAGTT
Source organism: Lophius piscatorius (assembly GCA_009660295.1). Lineage (NCBI taxonomy): Eukaryota > Metazoa > Chordata > Actinopteri > Lophiiformes > Lophiidae > Lophius > Lophius piscatorius. Next base: position 13,556 of record VRLP01008716.1, read on the forward strand.
CCTTCCTCTCTTTGTCAGAAGGTGTGTCATGGAGTTTATGTTACTCTGTGATAACTATTACGCAGATGATGCAGTTTTATATAAATAACCACCCTCAGTCCTGCACAACGCTCTGCCTCAGATGTGGTTCAGTCTCACGTCGCCCAACTCAAGCTGGTGGTAAAGGCGTACGAGTCCAAGCTCACTCTCTGGACATGACAAAGAGTGATGATGTAATAAATGTTCACCCCATGTGATTGTTTTGTTAATGAATTCCTTTTGGACTTCTTCTCGTTTATCTTTGTACAAACATGTTTAAAACGCAATAATAAAAAGGGCTGATGCTCTCAAAAATGTTTTACAAATGATTGCCAGAGTCGAAGGCGAGTTAGGAGAAAATACTTTTTGATAGGCTCCGCCCCCTTCATTTCTTAATTAAAGTACAGAAGGAACTGGTACTGTCAGAACTACTTAGCAGCACTTAAAGGAAGTTTTGAACTATCTGATTGTAGCCAAAAAAGTTGTTTTGGTTGATACCAGGTTCTGTACCATGGTTCTGTTGGGACCATGTCTGCGCTGCTCTCTGGGCCAGGTCGGCGATGTTGATGTTAAAGAGGATTTCAGCTGGCTGAATAAAGGATCCTGCGGTGACTGTCGTCCAGTGAGATCATCTAAACCCTAGTTTAGTAGAGTGAGGGGGCGATTGTATTTGTTTATTAAAGAGCTCATCCTTCCTCCTCTTGGACAATAAGCACTTCATCACACAGTAAATGTCAGATCTTAAGAGAGTGAGGCAACTGTTTACATCGTCACCTCAAGACTAAACTGGTGACTAATTCAACCGCAAGACGAGATCCATGAGTTACTCAGAGCGATACACATGACGATCGTGGCGAGGGAATGCTCTCTGAGATACCAGCTGGAACTCGTGGTTGGGACTTGTTTTCATGACCTCACCAGAGGGGGCAAACGGGGTTAACCCGGTTCTTATCATTTCTAGAACCACTGGACAGGATTCAGAGAAGTTTTACCCATTCTTTTTTGAAATTGCCCTCAATTTCCTTTTTTTTTTTTACATTTTTGGGCATCACATTCACCGGCGATGGAGGTCAAGGTTCATCTCAGCAGAACGTTTTGAGGAGGACGTCCATGTTATTTCACACAAGTTTTCAATTCTCAATGCTCAAAATTTGACTTGAAATTATTTGACTTGAACTTGAATATAACTCAACATCATCCCACACACTACACCTGTCAGCCATAACATTAAAACCATCTGCTAGCTCTTGTGTAGGTCACTTTTTTTTTTACCGCTACAAACCTGCTGTGGCGTCACTGTGTGTTCTGATACCATTCCATCAGAACCAGTAATGCTTCAGTCGGTACATGAATTGTATGAAAAATTGTAATCTTAAAAGTAGCTGTAGTATTGTAGAAGTAAATAGTCGTATGAAAATGCGAGTACAGTACCAAAAATATGTTCTGAAGTACAGTACTTGTGTAAATGTACTTAGTTACTATCCACAGTTCACATCTCCGCATGAATATGAATTTGAACCTGAGTTACATACTTTTAATGTCTTTGCCACATCTGTGTCATTCCGGTTGACAGGTGTGAATTTGTGACCTACTTGTGTCTACTTGTGGCTTTTATTCATCTGGAATGTAATCTGCATGAAACATTTGCGTTTCGTTTTGCAGACCACTTTGGTAGGTTCTAACCAAAGCCAACAATACCCGTAGTTCTGGAGAGGCAGACCTCACAATGTGGTCTTTGTCAAAGTTTCTCAGGTGCTTCTGCGTGTCCATTTTTTACCTGCTTCCAACATCAACTTTAGCACAAAAGGTTCACTTGTTGGCTAATGTATCCCACTCACTTATGGAAACCATGGCAACCAGTACATACATGTTGGGCTGTTTAAGGAGGGAATTTCAACAAAAAGAGTTAAAGGGACATTCCAGGATTTCAGGTGTCTTGTTCTGACAGTGTCACAGTAACTTCAATAGTGGAGAAACCTCAGAGGAAAGTACATGAACTCACAGGAAAATAAACATACATAAATA
>VRLP01008717.1:0-15594 GCA_009660295.1 Lophius piscatorius
TAAAATATAACTCTTTTAAAGAGTGAAATTCTAATATATAGTTCATCTTCTTTAGTTTTATATATTTTATAATATGTATTTTTTACATTGCTTTTCATTGAAAATTATACAGGCAATATTTATATGGTCTATACTATCATTCAATATAACATTTTATGTATTTCAATTATTATTATATACTTTATGTTTTTATTATAATCTACATATATTAATTTTACATTGTAATTATTTGTTACTTATTTTATAGTTGAAGAAATTTAAATAATAAAAATAAATATTTAATTATATTCTTTAATAAAAATAAATATTTAATTATATTCTTTAATATAACTAAATATTTATTTAAAATTACATTTTTTTTGTATTGATTAAATCATTGAATGTTAGTTCACAATTCATAACCTTTGACTTTACTATTATTAAAATTCTTGAAGTTGATCTGAAAATTTTTTATCTGTCTAATTCCTCCAATCATTATAGTTCAATAAAGACATATCCTTTATATTTAATATTATTATATATAAACATAATCTTTTTACTTTTTATTTATTGCTAATTTCAACAATACAAACTTATTATAAGGTATTCAAATATTTCAGTTCAATTAGATGTTATCAAGATAAAGTGTTATTATTGTAAATCTTAATAGTTACTGTAAATATTACCTTTATTTTTAATGAATTATATATAATATATTTCGTTAACAATTATTTTTTCTATATTTTAGATATTTAATTCGAAATAAGATTTTTGTCTATATAAAATTTATATACGTTATTAAAAAATTATTTATAAATTTTAATTGGAACTTTATAAACTTCATTAGTATTTCAATAAAAATATATGATCTTTTATTCATTATTTTTATAAAATAATCTTTTATTAATCAATACATATAATTATTCTTGCATCTATTAATTTATTTAAGTTTTATATTAAAATTATTATCTTCATTTAAATTTACAATATTTCTGAATTATCCTGTATTATTTTTTATTATTATAATGATTTGTTTCTATTTCTTTTATTATTTTATTATTCTTATTGATTTTCCTATTTAAATACTTTATAAAATAATAGTAATAATTGTCGTGGGCAATTACATTTTTTTAGCCAAAGGATTCTCAAAAATTGTAAGATTTTAAAATTAATTTATTAGAAGATAACACATTCAAAACAGATGGGGTTGCCAATCTGCTCAATATTTATACTAAGATGGAGGGGAAAAAAAGAGGGCGTTTTTAACAGTTACAAAAAATATAATTTTTATTATCTATTTTATAGATAATAAAAATGTTTAATAAACCATACTTAAATCATAGAAACTTTTCTTAAAAATATATAAATTATCGTAATTTTTATTCGAGAAAGCTTCGTTAATAAAAAGTAATATTTCTTTTCTTATAATATTGATCTATCTCTTTATTCTTTTATAACAATCAATAAGTCATGGTAAATAAAGACTCTTTTTATATAAGAATAATATACTGGTTATTTTAATATAACATTATAAGTTACAAAAAACAACATAAAGACTAGATATTTGAAAATTGATATAAAAAATAATTTTATTAAAGAATAAGTATAATAATTTTAATTGTTTTAAGATTATAAAAAAATTTAAAATAAGAATAACAGAAATATATTTATTGCATTTGACTTAACCTATCATATTGTGAGCATGTATAATTTTATTAGTCATTGGTTATTCAAATGAAGATAGGCTGAAAAAATTAATTTTTTAAAATAAAAAAATCTATAATTTGGTTTTTTTAAAAATATTAAAAATTGGAAAAGAAAACACCAAAATCCATTGTTTCTTTCTGTAATCTTGAAATATCTTTCTAATTTATACGGTAAATATATATCTTAATGGGAAAAAATTTACGCAAAAAAGCCTACTTAAGACATAATCTGAAAAGAAAACAAAAACACCATTTATTATAAATATATAATGGCTAGCTACATACGGAATATTGGATTTGGGATAATCCCTATAATAGTTTTTTTTGAAAAAAATTAATTGCCCGCGAGTAAACTTACAAAAAACAGGGAAAAAAGAAGAAGAAAGAAGAAAAGATCATACATATAACTAATAATTTTTAATTCTAAAATTTGGACTAGAAAGCCATTGTCTTTTCGTGTGTAGTAGCCGAGGGCAATTAAATAGAAGTCTAATATTTTTCATAGAAAAATATTGTCCTCCTATTTAATTGCCCTCGGCAATAATTAAGGTCGTTGAGTAAACGAGTATTTGGTAGCGTAACATTGGTTATGTCTTCTACGATTACCCATTAAATTGAAGCAATACTTAACCAGCGTGATTGCAATCTCTGTATTGATTTGTAACCAGGCCAATATTGTGCCAAAAAGGACTGAAATATCATTTAAGTTAAAAAATAATATATATATTATACTCAAAATCATACTATTCTAGGATACAATGTAAATTAGTTTAATGTATATATGTGGTTAAACCGATCAATACAAATTTAAATATATTTTAAAAAGTAAATGTTCTATCTCACAATAGATTACAGGTGCCCGAATCTTTTCGATAATAATCAAAGTGTTATTTGAAAAAGTTAATATTTTGAAATACAAAACAAAATTATCAATAAAAAGAATATTTTCATAAAAACTTATTCAACTTATCATATATTTTTAATCCTTTTTTTGACATATTAAGTGATAAAAGATTTTAAACTTTTATAATTTTCTTTATTTAAATCTAGCAATGAAAGTATATCACATAGATTCATGATTTTAGTAGATTTAAGTCTAATACATTATATTGGCAGGGATTTTACATTGAAATAAAAAATGCGTTTTAATTTATTGAGATGTTTTGCTCTAATTATCAATCTTTGGAATATTTTATTAATGGATACAAATAAATAGTTAAAGAAGTATTCGCCATAATAATATATTTATTTATTATGTAGCTTTTATTTATAGAAATATTTTTATATTAGAAAAATAAGCTATCAATAAATTTTCAAATTTCATACTTCAGTTAATTGGTAAATTAACATAACACTATGCCTAGATTGTATAGGATCTCTTATTTCCTTTCGACTTTTATCATTTAATTCATACCATTTTTTATTATATTCTATTTTTGCTATATAATGGCCACTTAAAGCGGTTTTGCCATAATGTTCTATAAATGATTTTAATTGATATTCTCTTTGATTTACTTCCAATTTGTGATGCATAACTACGTTATTTCTGAAAATTTTGTTATTTCCGTTATAATTGCATCTATTTATAAATAAAATTAATATTTTAGGCAAAGATTTCCATGTAAAAAAGTAATCATTTTTATAATATTGTATATAATATTCTTCATCTTCTTCAAAATCAAAAATTATTGGTGTTATATATTTGTTAATACCATTAGGATCAGCTAAAAAATACCTATTCAATTGATCTTGTTGTGGTTTTGTACAGTCTATCTCCAGATTAATAAATATATTAGAAAGTATTTCAAAAGGATCATGTTGTTTTCCAAATGTTATATTTGATAATTTAGCAAGTATTTTTTTATATATTGAAGATGAATCAAAAACTTTAGTTTTGCTTTTTTTAATCCCATTAAATATTTCTTTTAAATACAAACCTACAGTATCTTTTGGAAAATCGTTTTCAATAAAAAAATCCTTTGCTCCAGAATGATAAAGAGATTGCACTAATGAATTAAAATAACATGTATTGTTTCTGTTGACCAATCCAATTGGTCGTTTGGTTTGTACCTCTTTATTGAGTATCCCGTTGTTATTAATATCTTTTTTTGAATATAAAATAAAAAATAACATTGCTACCATCAAACTAACGACAAGAAATAGCATTGTAATTGCGATAAAAACACGTCTATAATTCATTGGGCTAAAATTTCTCAATTATTTATATTATTTCATAAAAGAATAATTTATTTGAAAAAGGGGTTATAACCAAGTTTATAGTTAATTATAATATTGTATTATTTTATGATTTTGTTGGAAATAAAAAACTTCAAAATTTCAATTTTTGACATTTGAAACAAAAAAAAGGATAAATAATGTTATTTTCAATTTGACACGTAAAATATAATAAATATTTATCTGTTAGTCGATTAATAAATAAATGTCAAAAACCATGGTTAGAACTAATTTTATACTTTTTAGATTTGTAAGTTATTTAAAAATATATTACTAAAACAGAAATTCAAAATCTGAGTCATGACATAATTAACCGCAAAAAATAATAAATAAAATTCTTAATATGAATAAAATATGTAAATAATCTTAAAGTTTAAAATACTGTTTTTTAAAAAATAAGCTTTTGTCATTTGTAACAAATAAATCTTTATTAATGATTATGAGTTAATAAATATTCTATAATTATATTTTTACTCAATTTATATAATCATTATATATAATAAATTATATTTGTTATATGGATTTCTTAATTTTTATCTTTTAATATCTGATTACTAATGAATTGATAAAATAATCACAAGAACTCATATGCATGTTAATAAACGTCTGTATGTTTTATTCAAGGATATTGTTAATTTGAATTAGATATTATAATCTAAAATAAGATACATTGAATTTATCTATACAATTTTAACTTGAATAAACTTTAATTTATTTTTAAAATTTTATTTGAAGATAAAAAATATACCATGTAATTTATTTAATTATATTTATCAATTTGTCTACGTAATTTTATTAATAATATTTTAATTCTCGTTTTTAAAGTTATAGAAAAATGTAGCAATCAAATATTTTTCTAGTCATTCATCTGTTAAAATTTAGACCGGATGGCGCAACGGTAGCGCTTTCGACTCCAGATCGAATGGTTGGGGGTTCGAATCCTTCTCCGGTCATTTTTGAAAATTTAAATAAATAAATAATTTTTTAAAGGATTGCAACTCGTATAATCAAAGTGTTTTTTTGTGATCAATAGAAATAAAATTTAATTATTCCTTTTCTTCCTCTAAGTCACAAAATAAGTTTTTTATAAAATGATTATAATATATTAATGTGTTAGTCCTAATTATTAAATTATTCTATACACATACATATTTTTTATATAATTAAAAAGAAGATACGATGAATAAAATATTATAACCTTTATATTTTTTGATATCTATGTATAATATATTTGTGTATTATACATAGATGTTAATTCCTTAATAATAATATAATCTAATATCATTTTACGAGTAAATATACAATTTTTATTAGCATTATTATTATATCTTATTTATGCATATTTGTTTATTGTCTTTTTAGTCTCTATTTCTTCATGGTTTGATATCTACATCTATTTTATAATTTGAAGTTTTCTAGATATTGCTGATTATGTTATTTTCATTATTTTTTCTATTTTTCAATAAAATTTTTGAAACCATCACTTACTTATTATTTTATTTAAGATAAAAATACAATATTTAAATTTTATAATTCCTTATATTTATAAGGTAAATGTTATTTGTATTTATTTTGATTATTGATGCTTTCTTTTTTGCAAAAATATATTCAGTTTGATAATGAATAAATTAATTGTTACCTAATATTTATGAATCCTATATCTTTTACAGTATAAAGTGTTTTTATTGTATAACAATTAATTTTTTATTATAAATATAATTTACTGAAAAGGAAAAAGTTTAGAATATTTTGTAATTATAAAATATAATTGTTTCTTATAATTTTATTTGTCTCCTAGATTGTAATTATTTCACTCTTAATATTTTATTATTATTTTTTATATCACCTTTTAATATTTTATTATTAATTTATTTCTAACAAACCCTTATGCATCAATACACTTATGATGAAAACGGTCTTGCTACCAGTTATTTGTTGTTATCTATACTGGTACCATTGTTTTTATATTTTTTATGTACTTATAAAAAAGAAATAAGTTTTAAATGTGATTGTACTGAATGTAAAGGAAGAAAAAAAAGTTATAAATTTTTAATTTATTTGATGAAGGTAATCTTAATCTCTATTTTATTGTTCATTTTAATAAGAAATATATTAACTATTAAATTAGAAGGGAGAGTTGAAGATAATCCTTATCATATTTTACAAATAGATGAAGATGCTACTGATGCTCAAGTAAAGAAGGCTTTTAGAAAACTCAGTGTTATTTATGATACAGATGTTTGTAATGAAGAAGAGAAAAAAGAATATGAAGAAATTACTAAAAATATCAGTAAAGCATATGCTATTTTGAGAAATAAAGAAAATTATAAACAATGGATTATTGATGATAAAAAAGAAGAAATAGTCGCAATACCAAAGGAATTAAAAGATTCTGGATATCTTATATTCTTATTCTACGGAATAGCATTTGGAATATTTCTTCCTCTATGGGCATTTAGAAGATGGATGAGAACTATAGAAATAAATAGAATAGGTGTTAGATATGATACAATGAAGAGCTTCTATTATCAATTAGCAAATATTTCTTCTGTGAAAGATCTTATAGGAATGATAGCAGATGCTAAAGAATTACAAATAGCAGCAGATATAGATTTCTTAACATTGAAAGCTTTAATAGAATCTAAATATGCATATCCTCTTAGAGAAGTAAAGAAAATGAATAATGGGTATGCTATACTAATGGATCATTTATTCCGAACAAAATTTACATCTGATTCTCTACGTAAAGAAATCCAGAATAAATCTATAATTTTAATAAAAGCAATATCTAAATTAGCACAATGTAATAATAACGTAGAAGCATTAAATAATATTCTTATTGTAGAAAAAATGATTAATCAAGCAATATTTGATCCAGAATATTTCTTATTGCAATATCCAAATGTTAAATTTGAAGATATTTTCTTTGATAAACAAAATGGAAAATCATATACGGTTAACGAAAAAGATGTTAAGGATATTAAAGAAAAAATACCTGATATTAGTTTAACTGTTGAAGGTTTAGAAAAGAATAATGGAATATATTTAGTTGAGAAAAATAAGATGTGTGAATTAACAGTGGTATTAAAAAATTCATTAATAGGAGATATTAATAATTTGTCTCTGGATAATGATAGCATTGGATTTGTACTTAAACCTGATGGAGAAAAAGATTTCAGGCTTGAGAATAGTGTGGGTAAGTATTTAAAGATCCCAGTACATGCACCTTATATGCTAAATAATATATTCTTAGAATATACTGCTTATTTGGTGGTTGATGGATTGATAAATCAGGAATTGGTACGTTTTTCTTCTTTCAGTGAAAATAAATCTATTGTATTTCCTTTAGATACTATAAAAGATGGACATACTAAACAACTGGATATATATGTTATTAATAATGCATATTTCCAAGGAGATATAAAGCAAAATATCAGAATTAAAGCAGTATAATATTTGGTAAGTAAATCTTCTATATTGATAAAATTGGTTTTTTGTAAATATTATATTTTATTTATTTTTAAAATAAATTCAAAGATATTTTAGATGTTATTTAATTATCTATGAATATTTTTATTTAACTCACTTATTTAAATAAAAAGATATAAAATTAAAACATTCAACAATAATTATTTTAAAATTTTTATTTAATAACATCTTCCTTGGATGATATTAGAGAAGTATTGAAAAGTGTTTTGAATAACTAAAATAAAATTTATTGGTAATGATACGTATTATATGCAAACCTTTAATACTTTAAAAATATAAAGTAAAATGAGATTAATATATATATGTGGTAAAATCAGTTAATACAAAGTTAGAAGTGCTTTAGAAACCAGATGTTATAAACAATGTAAACCGCAATCCGCTGGAATATTTTGCTATTAATTAAAGCATTGTTTAAAAAAAATAAAAATTATTGTTAACCCTTAAGATGGAAAACAATGATATTAATAAAATTATTACAAATAACAAAATAAATAGAATTAATGAATTGTTAAATAATATTGATAAAAAAATAAATATTTTAAATAATCTAAACCAAAAAAGAGAAGAATTTAATTTCAAATTAAAAAGTTTATTATTTTCTATTGATTGTTATAAAATACAAAGTGATAATACAGATTTTATAGAAAAGAAAGAAGAAATAAATAAAGATTATAAGACAAATAAAGATATTAGAGATATTAAAGATTATAAAATGAATAAAACAAATAAAAAGATTATAAATAATAATAATACTGAAAAAATTGTAAATAACGATGATACTGAAAAGATTGTAAAACCTGTTAAAAATGAAAAGAAAAAAATATATAATAATTCTGAAGAATTATATTTTTCTATTGAAAATAGTTTACCTTCAAATATGTTATTTAGATTGAGTGCTAGAAAGATTATAGATTATTTGTATATTTCTTTAACAAATCAAAATTATTTAATAAATAATTTAAATAAAATAATAAAAGAATCAGGTGTAAGTAAATATAGGGTAATAGAGATTTTACAATTGTTGGTGAAAATGGAAATTTTAGAAAAAAAAATATTGGAAGATATGGAATTTATTTATATTTTAAAAATTTAATAATAATTTTATTTGTTTTTTATTTTATTTGAGAAGAAGAAACCTTTTGTTCGCCTATTTACTAAAGTCTGAAGATTTTTATGTACGTCTTTCAATTCAATATTACTTTTTTTTCTTTAAAAAGACAAATAAAATTTTTAGACATTTAATTTTCTTTATAAGGAGAAATATATTAATTTAAATTTTTTAAAATACTAAAAATTGATTGGAAAAGACATATTTTAAATAATGACAGTTGTCTATTTAAGTTTTTCATTTTTGTTAATAACATGGTATTTAAAATTAAACATAAACACATTTATATAATTATTGCTATAATAACATTTATATTATTTATATTGGTTACAATTTCTATTTCAAATACTTTTATTTTAAGAAAAAGTTATTTTAAAAAATACAAAAGAATTAGAGATATTTTAAAAAAGAATAAAATTGAAATTGACGATAATTTTACAGATGATTATAATACATTTATTTTATTTCATTTTAATAATAAAATAAATATAAGTAAAAAAAGTTTTATAGAAGCATTTTTTTCTTCAGCATTAAATTTAGATAATAAAGAAAATGTATGTGAAATCGATAAAGATAAAAATTATAAAATAAATATTCAAAAAGGTGAATTCGTGGATATAAATGAAATCAAAAGTAAAATAACTACAGAAAGATTTTTATCAGATTTTACTTTGCATATGATAGATTCTGATTTTTATTATTTTATTCTTAGTATACGAGCATTTGTAAATGAGTTAGCAAGATTTTTAGAAGATTGTAAAAAAAATAAAACTAGTATTTTATGTTTTGCTAAAACATTTAGATTATGTGTTGTAGAATATAAAATAGTAAATGGTTGTATAATACATACTGAAAATCGTATTCAATTAATATTAAATATGGATTATAAAAATAAATATGGAAGTATATTATTCTTATTATGCATGGCAGATTGCTTTGAATCAAACAAGGTTTAAATAAAAATGTATTTAAAAATTTGTTATTTATTTCAATGTTATAAATTATTTTCTTATTTCCAACAGTGATATATAAAATAATAAGAAGAAAGGTATATGAATAATAATAAAATAATACTTATAACATTTATAATACCTATAACACTTATATTAGTTATAATACTTACAACACCTATAGAAATATTTTATAAAATATTTTACTTACACCCTCAAATGTCTAAAAACATAAATATAAATAAATTAATAAAAGATAAACAAATGATGGCTATTGCACTTTCCAAAGAATATACTTTTTTTGAAAGGTTGTATAAAACAACTGATTATTATAAAGCTGCTATTATATATTCTGAGATTGCAGAACATTATCTTAGTTTGGAAAATAATGAAGAAGCAGAAAAAAATTATATAAAAAGTGGAGAACTTTTTTTAAAGGTTGATGAATTAGGGGAAGCGTTATATGCTTTTAAAAAAGGTGCTGAAATATTATGTAATGTAGAATTATATCAAAGGGCATCGGAATGTGCATGGGCAGTAGGTAATAATTCTATAGGTGCTAATATAGAAATGAAGATAGCAAAGATAACAAATAATGAAGAAAATTATAGGAAGGCTATAAAATATTATAAAAGAGATAAAATGAATATTTCAGCAAAAAATGTTATGGAGAAATTAGTATGGTTGTTGGTAGAAAAAGAAAAATATATAGAAGCTGGACATATGTTTTTGGAAATAAACAAAGGTGTTAAAGAATTTCAAACCAATTTAAATATTATATGTTCATATTTCTGTTTCTTCTTAGCAAATGAAGAAGAGCTTATGAATAATGTTAAATTTATTGCGGATGGAGAAGAATTGGTATTAATTGAAAATTTGGAAGAAGAAAAAGAAGATGCATTTGAAAAATATTTAGAAGTGAGGGCTGTGAAAAATGAAGTTAGGATATTGCTTCAAAAAGTTAAAGATAGGATTAAATGTCCTGAATATGATTTACTGTAAAAAATAAAATTATTTTAGATTTTAAAAAATTATTTATAATGAAATTATTTTAAAGAATAATAGATTAAGAAGTATAACAGTTGAATATTATTAAATATAATAATTCAATAAGTTAAAAATAATTAAAAATGATATTTATATTAATAACGCTATAAATAATTTATTCTGATAAAGAACATGTAAAATAATTATAATAACTTATCTAATATTCCTATGAAAAATAATAACAGAAGAAATAATAAAATGAATAAAGAATATTATAAAAATAATTATAATTGTATAAAAGAGATAATACGTAGGAGGTAATGTAATATTATACGTGTAAGACTGTAATATTTGTTATATATGTTTAATGAACATAATAATATATATTACTATTCATTAAAGATTTAAGATGTAATGGATTATCAGGTTTGTAAAATATCAAGGGTCCTGGTTCGAATCCTGCTGAATATAAAATTAATTATGTATCAATAACATAATATTTTATGGTTGTATATTATATCATAATTAAATTAAAATAATGTTTGGCTTGCACTATGAAAATCTCTGTATTAATAATCAATTTGGTATATAACATGAAAAAGAAATTGGGAATCTAAAAAGTTATGATGATAACATTGATTTGGACCAATATGATTTTTTATTATTTTAAAATATAATATAAGATTAATCCAATGTATTTACTGTAATACTTAGGAAATATGAATTCAAAAGATTTTAAAAAGCTAAATTCGTTGTTTAGAATGAATTGTATCTAATCATAAAGATTTTACTTTAAAAATGTTATATTATATATTTATTATTATGTATATTCTACTTCTTATTCTTATTCTCTTAAACCATTATATCATCTCATATCTCCTATATCATCTTATATTATATTATAATTTATTAAGAATTTTTTTATTTTTATAATTTTTTTAAAAAAAATATAAAAATAAAAAATTTTATAGACCCTTCAAATAGAATGGTAAGTTATATTTTATTTTAATTTTTAGGGACAAATAAAAGGTAAATCTGTTAGAACTGCATCTAAAGTTATTGTTGAAAGATATTTTAACCGTCTTACAAACGATTTTTATGATAATAGAAATGTTGTCATAGACGTTGCAGAAATAAGATCAAAGAAGCTAAGAAATAAAGTATCTGGGTGTGTTACCAAGCTTTACAAGAGAGTAAAGAAAAATGGTGTTCCAGGACTTTATATCAAAGAGCATGAAGAAGAAAGAGAAAAGAAGGAAAGTTTTATTCCTAAAATAAGTATTTTGGATGAGGATAAAGTAGAGGTTGATGAAGTGACTATGGAAATGATAAATCAATATGAAATCAATGGTGATTATGTCTTAGCTAAAAATAATTAAAAATTAGTAAAAGGATAAAAATATTTTATTATTAAAAAAATATAATAATTATATTTGAAATAACTGTTTATTATTTTTATTTTCTAATAAAACTTTTTTATTAAAACATACTTTAACTCCTATAAAACTATATTGTTTCATTCTGGCAACATAATAATAAATGTAGTAAATAATTCTGACCTCAAATAAAAATATTAATAAATCAACTTAAAAATAATATAATTACTCTGTCAAGTAATATTAATTGGAATTAATAAATGAGAGTGTTATTTTTTAGACAAAGTATAATTCCAGATCATCAGTAAATATAAAATCATAAATATAAACACAGTAAATCACATGTGATAGGTATTAGAAATAAAATATATCTATTTTCTGTTAATTGCGATTATTGATATTTGCTGTAATAATATTTTTTTATAAATTTATATTATTAAGTTTTATAAAGTTTATTCTGGATAGATGTCCGCGATAAGTAGGATTACTATTTGTATTGATAATATTACAATTAAAATAGGAAATTTTATTTTTGAATATAATAACTTTTTTAATTCTTTATATATTGTATGTATCATAAATGAAATATCATCTAAGAAACTGGGTATTTCATGATATTATAATTTATTTTAAATATATTATCTTTATATCATAGATAAATTGATTTCTTTAAATTAATTATAATATTTTTATTATATCAAGTTACATACAACAATTAACATTAAAAGTGAATGTGATAAATTATTCTTTTGTTATTGATAGTTATTCGTAATAATATAAGAATTCATTATTATGGATGTTTTTTCAGATATTGTTTTATATATAAATATAAGATTATATTACTCTGTGTATTATCCATTCTTAAATATTGGAGAAATGTTTTTTAATAGGATACTCTTTTATTATTGATGAAGAGATATTTTAAATAGAATTAAATTTTTTTATAAGAATATTCTTTTATTATGGTAAAAGATGTTTTGTAAATAGATACATGTATACAAATATGATACATCTGAGATTATGTAAGAGATTTTTTAAAAAAATATTTATTATCGAGAAAATCTTATAACCTGTATTTTGTTCTTAAAAATATAATATTTTATTTATGTATTTTCGTCTGATTGAAACTTAATTTAAATCTTATATTTTCTTTTAATTCCTTATATTTCCTTATATTTATTTATATTTCCTTATACTTTTTTTATTTACATATTCAATATTCTTATACTTTTTTTATTCAATATTTTGAATTCGTTTCAAATTCTATTTTTAAAATTTTTACTCTCCCCTAATATGATTGTAAAATCTATTTCTAAAATAAATTCTGATTACAATGAAAAACAGGGAGAATCTTATTGGGATTATGAAAACTATAAAATAAATTTGGGAGATATAGATGATTATTATATTTATAAAAATATAGGGAAGGGAAAATATTCAGAAGTTTTTGAAGGAAGAACTAAAAATGGTGATAAATGTGTTATCAAGGTGTTAAAGCCAGTGAAAGAAAGAAAGATTTTGAGGGAAATAAAAATATTAAATACTTTGAAACATAAAAATATTGTTGAGATGATAGATGTTGTAAGAGATGGTGAATGTGATAATTATTCTTTGATTTTTAATTATGTGGAACATGTTGAAACAAGACAGTTTTTTTGTAAAATAGGTGTAGATGAATTTAAAATATATTTAAAACAACTTTTGGAAGGATTGGCGTATTCACATTCAAAAGGAATATTTCATAGGGATATTAAACCTTTGAATTTAGTGGTGGATGTAAAAAATAAAAATTTACGAATAATAGATTGGGGGTTGGCTGAGTATTATCATCCTCAGAAAAGTTATAGTGTAAGAGTAGCAAGTAGATTTTATAAAGGTCCTGAATTATTGGTAGAATATGAATATTATGATTATTCATTGGATATTTGGGGTGTAGGATGTATTATTGGGGAATTTATTACAAGAAAACCACCATTCTTTTTTGGAGAAGATAACACAGATCAATTATTAAAGATAGTGGGTGTGTTAGGGAAGAAATATTTAATGAAATATATTCAGAAATATCAGATTAAATTACCAAAAGGTTTAAAGAATCAAATACCTATTAAAAATAGAAAGAATCTACAAGAATTTTTACCCAATGAGATTAGTAAAAGCACAAATGCATTGCTTCTTGTTGATCTGATGGAAAAAATGCTTGTGTATGATCATTTAGAAAGAATAACAGCAGAAGAAGCATTGGAACATGCTTTTTTTAAATGAAATGATATTCTTATATTTTGATACAAAAATATTTCAAATTAGAAACCTTTTGTTTAAGTTTTTATATAAAAATTAACTATGTCATTCGATTCTGAAAATTTGGATAAAAGTAATAAATACAATGTATCTTTTTTTATTCTTTTAATATAATTTATAATTATTTTGTTATAAAATTTAAATAAAAACCTATTCATCTATAACGATTCTTTAAACATAATATTTTATATATTGTTTTTCACGTTTACCTTTTTTAAATATTTTTTTCAGATTACTATAATTTTTAATATATTGAATAGTAATATATAACTATAAATATCTGATTAAATTTTTAAATGAGTATATATTTACTACATTGAATAGTTGTCTTTGAGATTTGTATATGATCATAACAAATGTCAGTATTATTGGAATTCTATTTTTTTATAAGACAAATTATAATATGTATTAAACTGGGTTATATCAGATTGATTATTTTATAACGGCCTTAGAAAAATTAATTCAAGGATGTGCATATAATGATCAACAATGTGAAACATTCTGGAAATATTTAAAAAATAAGTATAAACTTTTTCGCAAATCAAGAATAAATTTTTTTAGAAACAATTCTCAAAAGTTAAGGATAATAAAAAATGAATCCATTGTTATAAAACTCCAATAATCGAAAATTACAATAATATAAAAAATGCCAGTTCATCAAAAATCGTGCGAGTAGACAAAGTAGTTCATATATATTGTAAAAACTGCTCCTTTTTCTTTTCTACAAGCTAAGTCAAGACGATATTTATTTAGATTCCTTGGCAATATGATATGCTTGATTTTACAATTTCTATCAATTCTAATAAATGTTATATGATATTGTTTTCTTTAAGATTTATTCGTTTTATAATTAATGACACTAATGCTTGTTTTATAGAAAAGATATATAATTAGGATTAAGGAAATGGATAGAATACTTAAAAAATTAAAGTCGAAGTAATATTTTAATTGGTTCAATACGGATAATTAAAATGTTTTTTATCGGAATGCTGAATTTAGTTGTATTAACTCTTCACAAGCAATGACGGATATAGAATCTAATGATGTTTTAATCACGAGGGTGGTTGATTTAAGTCAATCCTATATAAAAAATTAAATACTCAAATAATGAATGAAATCAAGTAGTCACAAAGATATATCAAGGGGTTGATAACAGCATAGTGGCCTCAGAAAATTGAAAGCGCCCCCGGGGAGAGCGCAATAAAGATTTCCTTCGCCGAGACTCGAACCTCAGAGGGCAGCCGGGCCTGCCAGTCTAATTCACCATTAAACCAAGTAGTCTTAAAATTATGTACTACTGTATATTTATAATAACATTTTATCCATTATTGGATGAAATGGATAAAATATTATTATAAGATACCCTTTAATGCTACGTAATAAATTATTACAAATCGAATACATTACTACAACTGGGAATTCGGATATACAAACTCCAGATATAAATCGAAAAGAATTTGAAGAGT